>JAKTSB010000024.1:0-155713 GCA_030579975.1 Blastobotrys buckinghamii (nom. inval.)
TGGATTAATTTTTCTCTTGCGATGTCATTAAAAAAAAAAAAAAAAAAAAAAAAAAGTGAAGGTGAGCATTTTTAAAGCAATGGTTAATCTAGCTAGAGCAAGGATCTCTTATCGCGGATCAACATATTGATCGTTTATCTCTTTTATCCGGAGGCCCTTTTCTAGGTCGCACGTGAGTGTGTGTCACATCCGTTCTAGTTCTCCGGGTACCGGCGTGTTGGCTTTACCGTTGGTCGCGTCGAATCGTGCTTAAACGCGCCTGAACTCGGTTAACCTAAAGTTAACTTATATTACAGCAACAAGCATTAAATCATTTATTTGCTTGTGGTATTTAACTGGAAATTTCATTTTTAGAATTGTTGTAGATTTACTATCACTATCAATTGATCCGTGCGAACTAATGGTTACTAATGGTTATATTCTTTATATTGATTGCAGCATGGTCGACCAAGTAGGTCAAAGTTTCTTTCTTCAGTAAATTAATTATTAAACTTGTAGCTGGATTGAACAATTTTTGTGAATTGTGATTGATATAAACACCCTTTTCAATAATTAACCAGCTGTTAAATATTGCAAATGGCCGTAATACTCTGTAAAAATATTGAAAAAAAATGTAAATGTGTGAGGCTATAATAAATATTGAATGATAATATATAATTCGAAACATGGGATTATTGTAACGGTACATACTATCCCTGGTTTGGATCTACAAATAAAGGTATTATTAATCAATTTCCTATATTAAAACGCATCTACTCTAATCTAAATTACCACTATTAGAGCTAAACAGGCTAACCTTTTATTTTCCAAAGATTAGCCCTGCCTATTTGGACCTCTCCGAATTTTAAAGTAGGGCTTTCTTTGCGTTGGGACTATTGTTGTATTAACTACGCTAACACACACTTAACCTCAAGCTGCTATTCCCATGTTTACTGTCTAAGATAATCCTTAGCCGTGTTGCACTTAATTAAGATTTTAGAACTAGAAAACTCAGCTACTAGTTCCTTGAAATACATCTTAATCATTATTTTATCCTATATATAGCTAACAGTAATTTAGTATATTTAGTTCAGTGTTTGTGTTCATCAATTGAACACATAGCTCTAATTTTATCGAATATTACACTAGTTTCTTCATTGGTTAGTAAGTCAAAGCTCCCCCTAAAGCGGGCACTAGCTGCCTTTAATTGAAAATTAGATATATGCAAGGAATTATAAAGCGAAAATTTAAATTGACGGGAGGTAAATTGATAAGATCACAGGGTATCACATATAACACTTTCTATTAAATCTGTTTAATACTTTAAACCTTAAAAGTATTTGCAGCTTCAACCACTGCAATTGTTAACCTGCATATGCATATGTTTTTACTTAAATTCATTATGATAAAGTTTCAGGTAAATATTCCGAGAGGCCAGTTGTAAAGGTTAGGATACGGTTGATTCACCTCAAGCATTAAGGAAACCTAGATTTAAAATTAATTATATATATTAATTTATGAGAAATGTATGTTAGGTATATATATGTATGCATTTTCGCTTTGGAAAATGTGATAAAGGTTTACACTAGTACATGATACAATTTATACTGCAAGTATTTTTATGCTATAGGTATTTAATCCACCATGGGAATAACTATGATTTGGTTCTTGCTTTTAACAATAAAATAGATAAATAATTAAAATTAATAATAAAAAATACAAACGATTATAAAGAGAAAATGTTATAAAAAATATTAAAAAACACAAAATTGTTACACGATAAACCTGCTTCCTTTTTTAGCTCTGATTTCCAGTGTCAATTTGTTCACCATCTTCATTAATAAGACCACCTTGTTTACACAAAGAGTAAAACAATGAATCCTTCTTTTTCAACAGCTTACTTGGTTCATCGAATTCTGCAACTCTACCTTGATCTAAAACCACAATCCTACTACTGTCCATAATAGTTAATAATCTATGAGCAATAGTAATAACAGTTCTATCTTTAAATTCTTTTCTAATAGTTTCTTGGATAACTTTATCAGTTTCAACATCAACAGCTGCAGTAGCTTCATCTAAAACTAAAACTTTACTTGGAGTTAACAAAGCTCTAGCCAAACTCATTAATTGTCTTTGACCAACTGAAAAGTTGGAACCACCTTCTTGTACAACACCATCTAAAGTATTATCCATTGATTCAATGTGAGCTTTTAAATGTGATAATTCTAATGCCCTCCATAATTCTTCATCAGTATGTTTACCTTCTGGATCTAAGTTATCTCGAACAGTTCCTTCAAAGCATTGTGCATCTTGTGGTAAAACACTTAAAGATTGTCTTAAATCTCTTAAACCAATTGATCTAGTACTAATACCGTCAATAGTAATATGACCACCAGCAGCTTCAATAATTCGAAATAATGATAAAACTAAACTACTCTTACCAGCACCAGTTCTACCAACAATACCAATTTTTTCTTGTGGTTGAATATTCAAATTAACATTTTTCAAAACTAATGGTAATTCTGGTCTATATCTTGCACTGTAATCATCAAAAGTAACTGCACCTTCATCTGGCCATTCAGTTGGTGGTCGATTGTTTTCAACAACAGCTGCTGCTTCACTTGGTAAATTAGAATATTCCAAAATTCTTTCAACAGAAACAATATTGGTTTCAACTTCAACAGTTTGTCTAACAATCCAATTTAACGATTGAGTAACTTGTAATGCATAAGATAATGATAGACCTACAATCCCGGCTGTTAATTTCCCAGTTGGTAAAGATGCGACAGCTAAAGATGATGCACTTAAAATAATAACACTGCCAATAAATTCTAATCGAACAGCTAACCATCTGTTAGCACTAACTGTTGGGAAATATGCCTTTAAATTCAAATCAACTCTAGATTCATTGACAAAAGAGAATCTCTTTTGTTGTTGGTATGCTCGAATAGTATCAATACCACCTAAAGATTCTTGGAAATGTGCATAAATTGGACTCTTTGAAACACTATCTAATCGTTTCAATTCTCGACTGGTTCTTAAATAATATCTTTGATAGTATAAATATAGAGCAGTTAATGGAATAATCATGATTAAAAATTGTGGAGTTGAAAAAGTAATAACTAATAAAGTAAACATAACTTTAACACTATTACTGAAAAATTGACTAAAAGTTCTTGCCAAAACTTGATCAACTCGATTGATATCGTTTGAAAATCTATTGATAATTCTTCCAATTGGTGTGGTTTCAAAAAATGACATTGGTGCTTGTAAAACAGATACTAACATTCGATTATGTAGAATTCTTGCAGCATGAATAGCACAATAAACCATTAATAAAATACTTTGAACGACAATCATAGCACTAGCTGTAATACCAAATGCTGCATAAACACCCAAATATTTACCAACATTTGGGTTACCGCCATGATCAGTGTTAACTTCAGACCAATGTTTTAACCAAACATTACCGCCAACATTAATACCTTGAGATAAGACCATAATTACTAAAAATGCAACAACTCCAGTAATATTAGAAGCCTTTGCATATTCTTTATAAACATCCCATGAAACTTTACCTTGTTCAGAATGTTCTTTTAACTTATCTTGACGTGCTTGAGCTTCTTCATCTAATACTCTTGGTTTAGTAAAACTTGCAGTTGAAGCTCTTCTTAAAGTATTATTTGAAACAGTTCTTCTTAATTCATTAGTTTCATCATTATTATTACCGGTATAAGGTTGAACAACATCATCAACTAAAGCTTCTTCATTATTATTTGGTTCCAAAGTAGTCGATGATGCTCCTGAGTCAATATTATTATTATTCTTTTTACCATATTCATTGATCAAATTGAATAATAAACCTTTATTTTCCATAACTTGATCATATGTACCATTTTCAACAATACTACCAGCAGAAACCATAAAAATTTTATCAGCTTGTGATAAAACTTGAATAGTATTAGTAGCCAAAATAATAGTCTTTGTACCTAATAAACCAGTTTTACATAATAAATTATCAATCAAATGTTTTTTAACATGTTCATCAACTGCTGATAATGGATCATCTAACAAATAAACATCTGCTCGAGCATAAACAGCTCTTGCCAAACTTAATCTAGCCTTTTGACCACCTGATAATGAAATACCTTTTTCACCAACCATAGTTTCATCACCATCTGGTAAAATTTTTAAATCATCAATTAATGCACATGATTCAATAGTCTTTTGATAAAATTCTGGATCATACTTACAACCAAACAAAATATTATCCTTGACTGATGCATTCATAATCCAAGCCTGTTGAGCTGCATAAGCAACTTTACCATGCAATCTAACTCTACCTTCAGATTTATATAATTCACCAAGCATTGATTTTAATAATGAAGTTTTACCACATCCAACTCTACCAACAATACATAGTAAATCACTTTTATGAGCAGTTAAATTGATCTTATTCAAAGCAATCTTGTATTCAGGTTGTCGTTCCCAAACAAATGTAGCATTTTCAATTGCAACAGTTTCTTTACCACTTTCAGTTTGTCTTGGTAATCTTTCAACAGCATCTGATTGTAATTCTTCACTTAATAAGAAATCTCTTAGCCGTTGTACAGAAACGCTAGCTTCAATAATAGAAGTAACAACCATTGGAATAACAGATAATGGGAATGATAATAAATTAAACAAAGTCAATGCTGGGAAAACAATATCAGTGGTTAAAGGTGCATCAGTTGTATAAATAAATAATGCAAAAGTTGAACAAGAAACCATGAATGGTGCACAATTCCATAAAAACATTGTAATAGATTGAAATAAACCCATATCTCTTAAAGTTTTTAATTCTAATTCATTTCTAACATAATTTAATCGATCCATAAAAGGTAATTCCCATCCATATAATTTTAAACTTTTGACATTGGTCAAAATTTCACTAGTAATTCTTGTTCTTTTGTCCTTATTTTGCATTTGTCTTTTTTGTAATTTCTTTTGAACTCTTGCGATAACAGTATTAATTGGAATCATGATAATCATAACACCAACACCTGCCCACATTGAGTTACCCAAAATATTATATAAACTTGCTAAGCATAAAATCATTTGAAATGGGCCTGACCAAACAATTTGACCATATTGAGTTAAATCCTGTAATCTTTGAGTATCAACAGACATTAAATTGACAATATCACCAGTACTTTTATGACCTCTATCTTCATTAGATAAAATCATTGATTTGTTAAAGATTGCTGAAGTTAAACTACTCTTTAATCTCATACCAGTTTCAAAAGCCCTTTGAAAATATTGATGTAAAACAGCTGTTTGCAAAATGGAAACAAAAAACATAGCAAATGCAATAGCAAACCCTTTTGATAATGGTACACTAAAGCCATCATTATAATCATTGACAAAGATAATCAAATATTTCAACAATTGTGGTTGAACAAATGCTAAAATATCTTGTAATGCTTTGAAAAATGCAGCTGCTAAAAATGGAGCGCCGAAAGCTTTACATAATGCGATACTTAATGATGGAGTTTTTTTATTCTGTAACTCATATTGCCAATATTGATCGAATTTTTCTGCAACTTTGCTTGTAGCATCTCTTGATGGTAATTCTGGTAAATCATCCTCAGTTAAATAAGTTTCATAACCTCTTTTCATTAACCCACTCATCCAAGTAAAAGTCAATCTTGAAAAGATATCAGCGAACTCAATTGGATTTCTATTTTCATCTAACATCATTTCATATGCAGACTTTGACCTTGGCATTAGCCATTCCATACCTAAAATCATAATACTATTTGCAAAAATCAATGCATGTAAAATACTAAAATTTTTATACAAATGAAAGCCATCAAATTCATACAAGTTGATGACTTTAACTAGTGATGCAGCAACTTGGAATAACCAGTAAAACAATAAAATACCATTTGAAATAACCGATCTTGAATTTTCTAGATAATGAATACCCAAAGCAATTGTCATTGAAACTGCAGCTAATATCATACTCCAAAAAGACAAATCTCGATTAGGAGCCACCAATGCAGCTGCTAATACAAATAAAATTTCCAAACCCACAAGAACCTATTTTTGTTAGTATTGTTTTCTGTTTGATTATTACGTACTAATTTTGATATCCATCTCCAACTTTTACGAGCAGGAATGGGTTTTCTTTTGTTTAATGAATATAATTGATACCACCCGGTTAATAAAATGAATACACTTGGAACAATTAATACAAATCCATCAACAAAACATGGTGTTAATGAAAACTCTTCAGTGAAAGGGCCCCATCCCAAATCACTGGAACATAAGTTAGACCAGAAATTTGGCTTATAACTTAATTCACCAATTGGAATATCTATTGGAGATGAAGACCCTTCGAGAACATGCTGGCTTCGTTTATAAAAAAACGAATCAATGTCTTCCATCGTTCACTATTCTTTTGATGCAATTAGATAATGTATATTATAATAGTTTGAGAACAAAAAAAAAAAAGTGTAAGAAGGAACAATAAATATCTCGATGGGGTTTTTTTTCTTGAAAATAAATTTGGGACTGCAGGATTAAACGCTGCATGAATATTTTTTTTCGGATACCATTTGTAGTTTACAGGGTGAATTTTTGGCAGTTTATCGGGTATTGATTTATAATCAGCTATCGTGCTCGCAATCTATAGCAGTTAAGGCTTGAGCTCATCGGCTCGGAGGTGAGATTTGCTTTAAGCGTAGATAAGAAACTCTAAACTTGTGGCAATTTTTAAATCTAAATCCGCATGCTTCGGAGACCATTGCTAAAGCCGCGCGTTCCTATGTGACAAGAAGTGATTCAGAAGTGTTCAGAAACTTTATTTGAAAATTTCGGATTATAACAGTTCTTCTAGTTTGTAATTGCACCCGACATTTTAATTTACAGTTGTAGTTAGTAAATGGATGTAATATACCAGCTGTAGTAAATTGTTTGGTTTGGTCATCGATTTAGCGAATTCATTGACATTGTACGGACGTCATTGTAACAGGAATTTTTATTGAGATGATACTTAATCCATCCATTGCAAGAAAAGGATATAAATTTTGTATATATGTTATGTATATATGTCTAAAATTTCAAGCTCAAATGCAACGGGGGCAAAAATCCCATATAAAGTACACAAGTAGGGATCCTATTCTTGTTTTTATCACCTTGATCGAATCTACCAAAGAATTATTTTCACCGTTGAAGTTACATAATTATTTGCTCATGATTATGTAATTACAAAGGACAAATTTATCGCGGCTTGAGTCTAACGGTTTCTCGATAATGATATCAAAAGGTCCCAATTAAAGGTATGAAATCATGCGGGGGAACATTATTGGAATAGTTGCGCGGGACAAAAGCTTACAAAGCTCGAAACTTTTCTACAGTGGATGGTGTATATCCATACAGTGGGTGAAAATTTCGGAGTCGACCGCAAGCATAAAAAATCCAATCACATAATTTCAAGCCGTTTGAAAAAATATTGGTATAAATACAAACAACCTCGCTCTTTTTCAGTAAAATCTTCATTTACACATCAATTTCAAATATAACAAAAAATGTCTTTAAAAGTTGGTGACGAATTCCCAAAAGGTGTTAAATTTTTATATGTTCCATGGATGCCGGAAAATGCTGGTGTTACTGCATGTGGTCAACCAATTCAATACGATTTCGACAAAGAAACTAAAGATAAATCTAAAATTGCATTAGTATTTTTACCAGGTGCCTTCTCACCAGGTTGTACTGCTCGTCATATTCCTCCATTTTTGGAAAAGATTGATGAATTAAAGGCTAAAGCTGATGAAGTTTTGATTATTGCTGCTAATGATCCATTTGTTATGTCTGCTTTTGGTAAATCATTAGGTGCTAAAGATGAAATGAAATTCTTGTGTGACCCAAATGCTCAATTTGCTGAATCAATTGGTCACTCTGTTGATTTAAGTGCTAATGGTATGGGTGTTCGAACCGCTCGATTCGCTATCATCGTCAAAGATGGTAAAGTTACTTATATTGAACGAGAACCAGCTAGAGAAGTTACTGTTTCAGGCGTTGATGCTATCTTAGCTAAATTGTAATTTAAATATATTTAATTATATGATTGAATTTATACCTTAGCAAAAGCTTTTAAAGCTCTAATAAACAACTTAATATCTGGATTTTCATTATGAGTATAATCTCTATAAATCAAAGTATCTTTCAAAGTATAACTTGGAAATCCATCCATTGAAGCCTTTGAACCTAATAATATCAACAAATCTGGCTCATTTGGAATATTCATTGCTTGAATAATAGCTTGATTGACAAATTTGGTTGTAACTTCTTTCAAATTCAATGTACCATCAATATAAGCGTTACAAACATTAGTAGTAACCAAACTAAAAGCACCTTGACAATCAGATGCTTGAACCAATGACACAATCAATGTTGTCTTTGTATTATTACCAAAAGTTAAACTGACAGTTTTACTATTGATAAATACTCGAATATTGGAAAATTTAGCCTTTGTGGCTTGAGCGATTTGTTTTAAATCTAATTCACTAGCCACTTTACCAGATTTTTCATAAATTGTCAAAAATGGAATATTAGCAGCAAAAGACCAACAAATTAAATTACTAATTTCTTCAACCAATCTAGCTTTTTCTAATCGATCATGATCCATTTTATCAGCAATATATAATTTGGTAAATTCTTCTTCATCAGCAAATGGAGGATAGCCAACATAATCATTATATTTCAAGATAACTTTAACATGTTTTGGAATTTTTTTCAAATCATCAAATTTTGGTTTAATAGGTAATAAATTTTTTGTAACTTCTTCAAATTCAGTATATTCAATTGCACCAGCTCTCATTGCAAACATTTGTTTAATAAAACTTGGTAATAGTTTATAATAATAAACAACCCCCAAAATTAAGGCTAATAATGATCTTCTTAAATGAAATTTCAATAATCCAAAAGTTGGTGATTTGATTTCTTGACTGCAGATTGATAAATATTTGACCACTTCATCAGCATTTATACCTGGTGTAAAATATCTGTCAACGTCCAACCCTCGAAGTTTTAAACCTTCTATGCCAAAAGCTTTTGGTGTGAAAAATGTACCGGCGTCTGTAATAAGATGTTCCATTGTTGAATCAATAAATAAAAATACGAGGGAAATCAAGTCCTTTATATACAAAAAACCGGATTATCATCATCACAATCCGATTGTGATATAAAATTAGCGCTGATCATTGAAAGAAATAATAAAAAAAAAAAAAATTCATTAATTACATAAATTAACATTTTTGAACTAATAAACAAACAACTGTAATATCATCTGGTTTACCACCATACAATTGAATACCTAAAGTTCTTCTAAGTTCGGTCGTGAATGGTGAACTTCGTCTAGTATCTAAAGAATACCTACATGCATGTTTGACTAATATATTTGCCAAATCTTCACAACCTTTCATTTCTTGACCTGGAGATATAGTATCATTTTTGGTAACCCATGAACCATTTTTCAACATGGTTTCAGTAACTAAATCCAAAGTTTCATGAGCAAACATATTATCAGTTAATCCATCAGTTGCAAAAACAACCACATCACCATGTTCCAATTCATGTTCTGTTATATCTGAATCTTCTGGTTTGTCATCAATTCTTTGATTTTCAGCGACTTGTAATGATTCTGGAATAATTGCCATTTGATATGGTGTATTGAAAACATGTGTTTGAGCCTTTGATTGTTTTAAAATTCGACCTTCTCTAAAAATCATATAACCAGAATCACCTAAATTAGCAACACTTAGCTTCCCATTGACTGGATTAACTAAACCAACGCATCCGGTTGAAGAGCCCGCTTGAACTTGTTTTTTCTCTTTCATTGTATAATATGAATATGTTAATAAATTTATTGGTGATATACTTTCTTGATCTTCTATATTTTCTAGTTCTTTGAATTTTAATTCCATATTTTTACATAATCGATATGAATATTCTGATGGATCTACTCCAATATCACCCCAACCACCAACACCATCCGCTACACCTAATGCTAATTTACCTTTATTAACACCTTTCTTCAATTGATATTTAAAAAATGCATCTTCACCACTATCTGGACGATTTGATCCACTATTGGTTCTTTTTAGTTTATTTAAATCTTTTTCATACATATAATCATCTTGTAAATTCCTTGCTTTCGGAGCAAATGCTTCTGAACATTTTAAAATAAATTTGTCATTATCGCCAATTTTATCTCGAATATTTGAAACTTTTGGTATCATTTTATTTGTGGAGTTAGTGCTACTTGAAGAAGAAACAGATGATGCAGGTGATGGTGTTCTTGTTGATAATCCTCGTCGTACTACACTTAATGTTCTTTGTAATCTGACCATTTTACTATCGGACCTTGATAATTTTGCAGTACTTGTAGTTGTGCTATCTAATTCAGAAGGTATTTTGGCTCGAGTTGATGTTGTGATGGACATTTTTTTTTTTTTTTTTTTGCTTTGATAATTTATTTGAAGAGCTGAAAAAAAAAAAACTTTCTTATGCGTGCTGAATACCAGATTTAGGCTCGTGTAGCGTGGATCAAAGATTTTTTTTCTGTAAAAGTTTTCACACTATAGTGAAATGGTAGATTGTGAATGCTTTTAACGAGTTTTAAAAGAGGATTGTTGATGATTTATATTAGTATGATTTTACAATATACTTTATTAGTTAATCTCGTTTTCTAAAGTTTGAATCTTATCTTAAAATTTGAAGGTAAACAGTTGAAAGATTCGGGTATTTCTTGATATAGACTTAAGTGTCTATTGATAGCCTAATAACTTTAAAAATTCAATGGATATGTTTATGAATGATAATATTGAAAGTGATAATGAAGAAAAGAAAGGAGTTTAATGGATGGTTTTTTTAATGGCGTGACTGACCTATAAGCATTAATCAAGTACCTGTAATCATTCTATATATGCTTATCTGAGAAAGAAAACAGATCTACAAACCTTATGCTTAAGCCTCAAGTAGTTTTTTATAGTCCATGGATCCATGGTGGTTTCCGATCCGTTAGAATACAGAAAATGAAAAAAAATATGGGGATTTTAAGCGGTTTTAACTAAGTTGGATGTTGGCATGCCGATCTTTCAATCTTTTAATTAGCGCTTGAAGCTTATTTTTAACTGGCAAAGAAGGGTTTGGTGATACTTTTAATTTAAAAACCCACGTGTGTCTTGGATTTTTCTTATTACCAAGACCTACCAAAATAATCGGGACTTTTGGGATTTCTATTTTTAATATATACTGTCTATCCTTAAAAGATGAATATTATAATATCCTATAAGTACAGCTGGTACATATATACTGGTTGAGATTCCGATTTTGTGGTATTCAGTCCAATCATTCCATTTAAGATATTGATAAAGATCACAGATACAAATTTTGGGATGAAAAAGAGGGTTCAAAATCTGATTTCTACATATCTATAGTCAACTAAGCATTTTTTTTAAGGTGAAAAGGGGCTCAGTTTTAGATTTTTTAATCTTAAACTTTATTCCTTGAACCTTCATTATTATACTATAGGTATACTATAGTGAATATTTAATCAAGTTGTCTATACGGGATTAATACTGTTATCACTGAGGTATGATTAATTTTTGCCAAAGTTTGGTACATTATAGATAGTATTGTTACTAGAGTTACTGTATACAGGATCCGTCCAAGTGTCGATAAGATGCGGCTTTTTTTTGTTCAAGCATGCGATAATCGCACTAATCTAAACTTTGGGTGAGTGTTGTAGTGCATGATAATTACTGTAGTTATGAGATACCTTAAATTCACGTCTATATGCAGTATAAATAATATGCTGGATAGTGGCCATGGGAATAGCTTTGCTCCACAATTAAAAACGTCATTGAAAGTGGAGCACAATGTGATCTATATCATTCAAAGCTTAAAAGTGTTATTAGAGTTTTTGGAGGATCAAAGGGCGTATTTAAGCTAATCTGTATATCCAGGATATATAGAACAATGTCATGACAGATCGAAATCATTCATCATAGTTCTTTAATATTTCATTTAACTTGGCATGGACATACATGGAAGATCAACGTTGTACAAGTACGTACAAACCTGTAAGCCTAGGTGAAATATATCAGGTCCCGAGCACATTACACAATAGTTTGGATGGACGTCATCATAGATGGATCGTATTGAAGCCAAATAAACCAAAGTCTGATATAGTTTATTTTGGATAATTAATGCTTTATCTGACGCGTTTCTGATAATAAAATTACGTTTTGATTTATAAATTATTATAGAAATGTTACAATATTGTATGGCTAGTATTTAATAATGTCGCAGACTATACTCGGAGAGATATTTTGAAATAATATCAATCTTTTATATATATGAAGTAGTATATACAGCTGCGCATAATGGTATCAGATTGAGCTCTAGATTAGCACTGCACCCAATATTGATGACAGAAACTATCCAAGTGTACCTATATAACAAAGAGTGTAATACAGTTCTGATCGTAGAACATATATATGTATGTATACTTACAGCTATATATATATATGTATACTTACAGCTATATATATATATGTATACTTACAGCTATATATATATATGTATACTTACAGCTATATATATATATGTATACTTACAGCTATATATATATATGTATACTTACAGCTATATATATATATGTATACTTACAGCTATATATATATATGTATACTTACAGCTATATATATAAATATATAACTGTTATTTGTGGCCACTATTATTGCTAAATACCGTTTGAGAATTTTTTATAATATGCTAATAGAATAGAATGGTGAATTTTGACTGTCTATAGCTAGGATATTGCATTAATCATTAGCAGACTGCTCTTGAAATATACCAATTTAAATGAGTGAGTGCTGATGGGTATATTTATAAAATTTAATGGAATTTAGATCTAGGTGGAATCCGATCTAACATGCGCTGGGCTCAAAATACTTTGTTCTATACATATCCATTATACATGTTAAAAGTACGCACGTGTAAAGCTAAATTTCATTTCCATCAAGTTGGTTCCAGTTGCAACTTTTAGAAAAGTCGATCCGGATAAAGTTTATTCATGATCAATCCAGATGTATATATAGTTACCAGTACATTAACCACATATAAAAACTTTTCAACGTCTAAATTGAGTTACTCAGCACGCGTAAATGTAACCCAGTGCCCTGCCGCCATGGAGGGTAGACATATGTATCCAAACTGATGGACCTCAAGCTTTAAATTTAGATTTCAACGTCCGTCCTCAAATTGAGCTAAATTGCAAAGTTCTATAATTCAACGGGGAGATTTGATATTAAACATACATATGATATTGATTGCTCCAAAAATCAAAAAAAATCAATTGCTTAAGTTAAAAATCAAAATTGAGACATGAGACGCAAAAACGGTCAATGAATAAAAAAGAACCTGCCACAGTCTACAAAGATGACCATGTTATCATACGCCCCTGAGTAAATTTTTATATATAGATCTAGGTTACAGATTCTCAGCGGAAGGTTATTAACTTTATTATCAAGGTTAGAAATTGGCGGCAGCAATATCTATAGGGTTCATGTAGAAGTCCGGCTATTTAAAGCCAATCTCGACTTATATTTATGACTAATTAGTAGAATATACAACATATCAAATAACTTGAAATGTATTTTCTTGCTTGTCTAGGAATGTTGCCGTTGGCAACTCAATCTTCCAATACAAAATGGAAGAATTGGGTCGCGTTTACAGTGAAAAACCTAGACAGGTTGGTTATATGAAATGGATAGTGTATTTATAGAATAATGTCGGCAGATCAGTCACAGATCATTATGTGGATCCATGAAGAATTCAGTGATAAAAAAAAAAAAATCCCGTAGCTCTGTATGTCAAAAAACTGGCTTCATCGTCACATAAGATTGAAATTCAACTATATACGTTCCATTCGAAGTGGTGTAGTAGTGCAGCTTAAACCTAGTTGTATATACTAGTATACCACTTGTATATGTTAAGGTTGAATTCTCTATATAGTAAAGATGTGTACAGTGATACAAAACCAAAAACATCGGATGTGTTTAGACTTTCAACGTTGGACCTAGCTACCTAGCTACAGATCGAGCGGCTCATTTGCGGCTGTAATTGTGATGCGGCTTTTATGTGATCACAGGACCACGCTACCTATAAGAGTATGAAATCATATATAAGAAAACAAAAAAAAAAAAAAAAAATGAAACTACAATTTGAATAAACAACATATAAATATCAAAAGAAAACTTCATTAAAATCATTATAAATAAAATAAATTACTTGGTCATTGTCATTAAATACTCTACCAATCAAAAGAATTAGCAGAAAAATTTGTAAAATCTATAAAATCTTCCTTTACTTCTCATATATTCCTCTTCTGCAATAACTTCTTCCTGTAATTGATCAATATCAATATCACCTCTACCAGAATCTAAATCAATATTTTTAGATCTGATAAACCCTGTTCTATACCATAATTTATGTCCAAAAAATAAGACAAAAATAATTGGTACTGATAAATAATTTTGGAAAAAATTGGATACATCATAGTGTGGACCATTAACTGGTTTCAATGCAACATAAGTTTGACAAATCCAAACCAAAACATTAATAAGAACTCCCAAATAGCTACCATAAATACCAAATGGAGTTTTAAATGGTAACTCATTGTTGCTTCTACCTTGAACTTTTAATGCTCTTCTTAATCGAATTTGGCATGCACAGATTGAACCCCAAACAAACAATAATGTAACACCAGTCAAGGCCATTAACCAATTAAAAACAATTTGTTGTTTATCACTAGCAACAATGAAACATAATAATCCAAAAATTAAGGTAAGCCCCATTGTAACCATCGGTCTACCTTTTCTATCAACAAATGCAAAACATTTTGGTGCAAAACCTTGTGCACCCATGGCACACAGGATTCTTGAACATGCATAAACGGCTGATGAGCCAACTGAAATAACTGAAATCAACACGGCTGCATTAATAACAGATGGTAGCCCACTAACACCAGCATTAACTAATGCAATAACAAAAGGACTTGCTGATGCATCTGCAGATGAACTTGCACTCATTAACCTTGGATCGTTCATTGGAACAACTAAACCAACCATAGTTAATGAAATGACATAAAAAAATAATAATCTGAAAAATACAGATTTGATTGCTGATGGTAATGTTTTCCGTGGGTTTTCAGTTTCTGCTGCTGTTAACCCAACTAATTCTGTACCAGTGAAACTAAATGCTGCTGGAATTAAACTTGCTAAAACGCCTGCAAACTTGTTACTTTCATTGAATGCACCAGGGTCTCTCCAGTATTTACCCCCAATGTATTTACCATTTGGTGTGCCGCCACAATTATAAACAATGGCAAAAATAATCCAGCCAGAAACAGCCAAAACTTTGAGCAATGAAAAAATAAATTCAGTTTCGCCAAAGACTCTAACCCCAGCTATATTAACAAATGCAACAAAAACATAAAAGATACAAACAAATGCTGCTGGGTTGATCTCCGATTGCCAAAATTCTAATGTAATAGAAGCTGCAACCAATTCTAAAGGCAATACTACTAGCCACATTATTGCATATGAATACCCAACCGCAAAGCCCCAGGATTCATCTAGAAATCTAGAGATAAATGTGCTAAAAGAACCTGATGTTTTGGGGAACGCACAGGCTAATTCACCCAATGCATTGACAGTGGCATATAACATTATACCGACAATGAGATAATCGATAAGTATAGCGCCAGCACCACCTGTTGATAAACTTACTCCACTGCCAACCCAAAGCCCAGTGCCAACTGCTGACCCGATTGCTATCATTTGAACATGTCGATTTTTCAATTGTCGTTTCAATGGCGAATTTGCAGTCTCCCAAGCCACTCGCTCGGCTGGGGTCATATTTGACATATCAATTTCTGGAACGTCTGGAGCTTTAAAAGAATCCTTAAAATCTTGCCATTTTGATCCACTTGATGTATTGTTATATTCTTCTACTGACGATGATGTTTTAAAAGTTTGTTGATGATGTTTGCCTTCCTCTAAAGAGGAGGCCTTTGAAAAACTCATTTTTTTATTCTTGTTATTTTTTTTCCACAAATATCTTGGTAATAAAAATTTAAGGATCATTTGAAGTTTAAATACTAATAGGTAATACTTGATTCTTAAAAAGTAATTTCAATTTAAAGTATTCTAAAAGGTAGGTATTTTTAATAGTCATGTCTTGGATAAAAGAAATCTTTTAATCTCACCTAGGCAATTTTTTGTTATAACGTTAACGTACTAAAAAAACTATGATTTTACACCAACAAGCTGTAGTTTAAGCTATGAAATAGTTTTTGAGGTTTAAAGTACAGTAGTTCTTTTAGACAGTGTGTCAGTAAGCTATTCTTTCAATTTTAATGTTTCTTTAATTTCCTTGGTATCGGGTAGTAGATAATCTCTGCGCGCGCTCTTGGTGTCCCTTTTTTTTTTTTTTTTTTTTCTTGCTGATCGCTCATTACAGCATATCGCATTTATTTCCATTTAAAGTGCGGCGACATTACATTCAAGCTTTGCTCAAATGTCTCAGATCTTTTATATATACCATGGATGGGCTCTGTTCAATGAGATCGATCTAAGGGCATATATTTCTATAGATTATTCTACTACTATAGATACAAGTAATAAAAAACGGTTTGTCAAATCTAGTTATTTTAATAGTTATTGTATATATTATTCACAAAATTTTCAAGATCATGAACATGCAAAGTTGTAGATAATTTTTCATCATTCTATACTATCTGTGACTCTTTTTTTTTTTTTTTTTTTTTTTTGTTTTTTTTTTTACCTCATTTCAGCAACCTGTTTAAGGAAGCTGATATCGAACTTTGTTAAACTGATAGAATGATTTATTCAAAGCATCCTTATGGATGATTCAAGCGGGTGGTTGGCCAGTCAATGTTTGAAAAAAGAGTGCGCATGTCCCCGATACCGGTGCAAATAAAGCCTGACACCGGTGTCGGGGGGCGTTAAAAAACCTTAAATGTACAGTTATCCTATTTCGTACTGTGGAAATCGGGTCGACCGTTTGTGGAAAAAAGATTGTTATCCATGCTTAAATATTAGAAACCGTTTTCCATATCATCTACTATACCCGTCCAATGAGATTGTACCAGGTAATGACCAAACTTCCCGCTTTCAATGCGCTCTTACAGTAAGGGACTCATCGCAGCTCTGCGTTGATCTCATCGCAAAGAACGATGAGACCCACTAATAATCCGTGTTTTTCTACATAACAAATTTACAGCTAATTGGAGGAATAAACAGAAATATAAGCACAAAAATTTGACTGGTCAAAGTGATTTAATGATTCTTTCGAAAGTTAAAGAGGAGATATGCATTAAAAGAGCCAATCACAGTTATTGCTTAATTGATTAAAATTGAGGAGCTAATTGAGGAGAAAGGTTTGAGGTTGTTTAAAAAATGTACAATGACAGTGTGTGATCTACTCAAGTCTAGAGCTAGAAATTGAAATTATCGTGAGATTTTCATGATTGCAAAGGCTTAGATCATAGCTATTAATAATAATTTGCAGGAATCCTATGCTATAATGGGCGCTAAAATCTAATAGGCCGTAGATATCTATTGTAAGATCATTGATTAAACCTAAGACATTTGGTGCTTATCAAAGTTTGAGAAGGAGAAACTTTTATTGGGATATCGAGATATATCCCTCTTGGGAGATTTATATTTGGCGTTTTTTTTTTTTTTTTTCAATAATCAGGTGTTAAAGCCTTTAACCTACTGGTACTAAAATGCGGAGCTTCTCTCACTAAAAGCACGTTTTTAAAGGATTGTTGTGTTTCTATAAAGGACTATTGTAGTATATGTATATAGTATAGCCTGAGTATTGGAAATTATACAATATTATACATCCGTGAAGGAGCGGATGTAAGTTAGATATTATATTTATAAGCTTTTTACACAAATATTTTGGATGAAATTTGCTTAGTATCTAATCAAATGTAAGCATATTTTCGGATAAAAGTGTGAAGGCCCCAATGGAAAAGGATTAAACAGCCTATAATGCACAAACATCAAGAAATCAAAAACTATAGCAATTCATATAAATTTTCTTATAATGCATGCCGCACAGAAGCTTTATGCAGGTGCATAGCTAGTATATAGAATGAGCAGACTTATCAAAAGTACATTGACCAATGATTAAAACATTTTATCAATTTTAATGAGTACGTTCACTTTAAAATGTGTACAGTCATAGTAGTAGTAATAATTTCATCGGACGTAGACCTGATAGCCATATGATATTCGCTTGTATAACGAGAAACTCTCAAAAAGTGTATTTCAAAGGAGGGGAGAAATAAGTTATACCAATTTTCTGTAAAGTAGAGTTTTTTTATAGTGTATTTTTTAATTGATCGTGCTGATGTGAGATTTAAATGCTTGAGTTACAGTAGTGAGATAGCATAGTATAATATCACACTGGGGAATACAGCTAACTTTGAAAAAAAAACGGTAAATATAAAACATAGTACACTCATATCAGATACACTATAGATTTGATAGATTTCAGATCTGATGTAAGGTACAAACAACAAACAACATATCAACTTTGACAAATATAGAACATTTCGGCTATTGAACCGTGAATTGTTTAGTTCAAAAAATAATATATTGTATAAATGTGTTGGTTTTATCTCGGCGTCAGCCCGGTGTTTGAGGTTTTACGTTACAGCCTATAACCGAGAATTCTACTATGAATATCCATCTCACAGATATAAAATTTTTAATTTAGTGCACAAAATGTGGAGAAATGGTTGTAAATGTGAGGTGGAAAAGCTGTTATAATTTAGGTTCGGGTGAGCCCATTACTGTAATCAATTGATCATAGTTATTAATTGAAAGTGTGGGGAAGCAGCTTTAGATTTATTCTTCCATAGCATTGAATCATCGATGGCTGGGTAGCTTATACATTGTATACTATAGAACCATCTATAAATGAGGGGTATATTTGGTTATATATATATATATATATGTATATGGATAAAAGGAGTGTTATAATATTAAATGTATAATAATTACCGCCCAGAGTAATTTAATTGGAGAGTGCATAATATATATACAAACATATTCATACATTTAATCCTCTCTTTTCAAAGTATATAGAAAATAATGGTAATCAATAATGTAATAAATAATACCTCGAGCATGCAACTGTCCTGTTGTTCAATAGAGGCTATGACCCATCAGAATTTTGGGTTGTGCCGGCATGCATTTACTACAAGTTTTTCTGATCTGCATGCATATACCATCGAATAGTAATATTTAATATATCATATATGAATATAAGTATACAGCTGTTAAGATATCATTTTCACGACAATATTGTTACTAGGCGCAACCATCTTGCTGAGTAATTAAAGTAGTTTCAAATATTATTGTATTAATTATCAATATTAAAGTATTAGCTGCAACCAATAAAATTCAAATTATTCGAGATATCGTTATACTATATATGGGTTTATGAAACTTTGGTAAAACTTGACGAAATGAGAAGTTTAAAACTTTATATAAAGATCGGTTGGCACTACATATAACGCATCCAAAAACGAAGACACTACCTGGTAGTTCTTTAATATATACATATTAATTGAATTTCTATACATTGATGATAAATTTATGCCGAATGAATCAATATATAAAATACTACAGTATTATAAAATTTATTCAATCAGGTCCTTATTTGTAGCCATAGCAGTGCTATTATGGAATAAATTAAATTGTAATCACCAACCTTCCTTATTGTGTTTGCTCATCAATATGATCTCATACGTGTAGTTTCTTTATAAGAGATCCAGTCTATTGTGATTATATGTAGAACTTATGAAACCAGAGAAGTCTGGAAGAACTCTCCAATGACTGAATAATATGATTTAATAAGCTAATATTCTAAACTAAAATTATACATAATTACATAAAAAAAGTTCTTTCTCTAAATATAATAATCTGTTGGAATTGAAGTAATTCTATGTAGTTAGTGTGATATCTCCAACTGTTAAGTTAGTGTACTGGATGTCGGAAGTTAGGTCGGAGTTATTATTGGGAAAATAATAACTTGACATGTGTAAACTTTATAGTATTGTTTATAACATTAAGTTGAATAAGTTAACGAGAGAATATATTATTGTTAATCTATTATATCAAAGTGTCTGTATCGTATATCTTAGAATCTAACGGCACTAGAATTTATAAGGAGTTACTATATATTATCTCTCCATTGATACTTTAATAAATTCAATAAGGATCTGTTACTTATTTAACGTTTATAATTCTTTCAAGTCAAGTGCAGTCTTCGTGATATAATCATTCACAGGCTGACGAAAAGACATTCTTCAAGTTTTTCTCTTGTCGATGAATATTTCTGCCAATATTGAATTACTCTCAAATTATGGGGCCCCACTCATATATTCTGGTTCCAAGTATTCATTTATTCATATTTAATGGTTTAATAAATAATGGAACCAGTTGGTAACATGTAGTATACTATAGGTTATGGTGCATGCAGAAAATTCCATCACCACTGCATAGTATGAGTAGATTTTATTCTACGGGAACGTGAAACGAGCTGCTGCATGAGCCTCACAAGGTTACGGGGTATCACAGCTCTATTCCAATGACACTATACCAGAGCTTCATAAGCTGGTCCATGACCCTTACAGGACATTTAAACTTGTCACAATAATGGTTAATAATTTTTAAAAGCATCACAAAATTATAGTAGAGAAGCTCTGGATAAGGAAGTAGGTGATTGCAAAATGCTGCATCACAATATTTTAAATTTGATTAAGTGGTGTAAGTTTTGTTTCTACTAGAGAACTTACAGATTGCAAGATTGTGAGTATTATGGGGTGGAATGGGAATATTACTGAACTGAAGAATCAAAAAACTCTCTGTAAAAGTTGTTCATTTATTGGGTTCTTTATTGGTCAGTATTATTTTCAATGTAGATTGTGAAACTAAAGCTAGTACTGAATTAGCACTTGAGCTTTTATATGACAGCTTCATTTAAAATTTATTTTCTGAACCTACCAACATCATAAAACTCATTAATTGTATATCCTGCAATAGGGGTATCTCAAAAAGATGGAACTAAATGCATGCAATATGTGCACACAATTCTTTGACCCATCAAATATGAGACTGGATTAGTTAGTTTCTTATATAAAGCTATCAAAAATTTAAACATATTTTGAAGGCCTTTTATTAACAAACTTGGAAATAATTTGCAGTGCTTTTCTAATTGTAAACAACCATTGGCATCCTATACCAAATAGCGGTTTTGACAATACCAACCAGCGTGTTTGTAACAAGACTTTTACAAATATATGTTAGTGTAAAATGATTTATGAGATGGTTACACAATATAAACTAGTTGAACTCAGCAAAGCTTTATTTAATTAATTAAAAGTTCTTTATTGGAGCTTGCTATTATGTTTCACTTCTTTATGTATGAACTTCCTTCTTTTATAGACTTCGTTATTTACAGGTTTATATAATTAGAAGTTCATCCTATTTATTAATTTTATTTTATATAAGTAATTCTAATTTACAATTGATATCTATTTTGGTATTTTATGATTCAACTACTAATTTGTCGATATAAAACTCAACAACAATATAGTTTCTCAGATGCAGTAAATCACAGTGAGCAATATTATTAACAAATTTTGAGAAGCCTATTACAACTTTGAATTAAAATTTCGATTATCATTATTTTATAATGTTCCAGAATCAAATAACATTTATAATAATACGATCAGATTATTACCAACGGAAATCTTAGCTAAATGAATATATGTGAAAATAGAATTTGTTTGGTTAAACTGGATGAACTTCTCTGTGAATTGGCATGCTTGCAGCTGCAGGGTAAAGCCTATTGTACACGTGAACAATGCATAAATTATAATCCAGAAAGGAAAAAAACGAATCATTTGTTATGAAGAACAATTTTTTTGGTAAATATTTTTGTTTTCAAATGTTAGCTTTCTCACAATACCCAATTGCCAATGATAATTAGGTTAATCTCGCATACCAATATTACCTTGTACGCAATATAATAACAACAAGTTTAACCTCTGTGTTAGTCCCTACTGTATACTATAGTCTGTCAAGTAGATGACAAGCTAGAGGCACCAAGGCGGAGGGTAAGCTTTTAAAAAGCTAAACCCCATCTCACTTCAAAGACTCGATATATACTTCAAAAACAAGAACCTATCAGGTAAGTAGCTTATATAAGACCTTAATTAAAGAATAAGATAAGAAATTGAGCTGAAATTGGCGTCCTTTTATAATTCAATTTAAAATTTAGGATAGGTAAATGAATTGCGAAAAATCTTTTAGTAATGATTTTAAAAGATTGAATATTAGTGAAAGCTTAATGCAAAATAGAATAGTCAAACTACTATCCATTCGATATCCAGACTACTGCAATGTCTTTATTAAAGTAGAATGAGATGATTATGATTTTATCATTTCAGAGAGTGTGGCTCTGATAATGAGCGCATGAGGATAGATGAATGAATAATTTGACAATTTGGCATAGCATATCCCTAAGTATTAAATTTGCGTGCGCAACTTAGCAGCCAGCTTTTCCAAATCCAAGAAGTTCGAATTGCTGTTTGTAGGAGCTTGAGGATCAGTATTTTGAAAAAGATAAGAGTGCATTCTCATGCTATGATAATTATTAACTTGACAAATATTTACCATTCACCAATCATTAATTAGGTATTTTTAATATATATATGTTCTATAATTAGATGGGTGTTCAATTTATTAAGAAATGCACAATTTATTTAGAATTGCTCAACATGGATATTTTAAAATACATGTTTTTATGGAAATACAAATACTTTGAATCAAATTTGTGGTTTTTTCCCTTGACTAGTTTCACCCTGATGCTTGTTGGATGATTAAGCATTGTTCCCTATTCACAATTTAAAAAAGTGACATATTCCTTGCTAAATAATATCTACAATGATAAAAGAAAAGTTTTGTTTTTGATAAATCATTATATTGAGAATCAACAGATAGAAGCCAGTACATCGTAATTCCTGTACAATACAGGAAACTGAACCATTTCTCTATAATTCTCTTAATCTAAAGCATTCTAAATATAAATAAATCTAATGCAATCAATGCATTCTATAATATGTTTGATAATAAATAAATAATAAAAGATGAAACTTCTTTTATCGACCAATGACTTTTAATTCAAAGAATCGTAAAACAATGAAACTAACAAATGCGGAGCCAAATCCTAACAAAACCCCTAAATCACAACCTGCTGGGGTGATAGCTTTAGAAATTGGACCATTTAACCAAACTTGATTCATACTTAGTAGAACCATACCAACTCCAATCAAAAATCCAAATAAACCTGCAATTCCCCATGGTAAATATTCTTTATCATCATATCGATCAAGATCATAATTTGCAAATTTAAATTTTCTAAAAATTGCATGCTCTGCTAAAATACAACCCACATAAATTGATAACCAATATCCAATCAAACTCATAAAATTATGCAAAAATGATTCAAAACTCATATATGCTGCAATAGCAATACCAATACTAATAGCACAACCGATAAATGTATAGACAACTCTTGGAACTTTTCTAAAACCTCGATAGATTGCTAAAAATGATAACCCAAATGAATACATATTTGGAATATTGTTTGCGCAAGTGGATAATGCTAGGATACAAATACAAAATTGTCCAAATCCATGTAAAGATTTATCAACCAAAACTGCATAAAAAACACCACCAACACTGTTTTCTTCATAATGCTTCATCCAGCTTGGGTCACTCAAGCAACCGGTTGCACAGGCTGCACCTAGAATCATAAATAAAATGCATGGTACAACGACACTTAAATAGACAAAAATTGCAACTTTAGCCTTAGATATATCACTTCGTTGATAGACTGTATAATCACTGCTAAAGGCCGCCCATCCCATACTGAAGCCAGTAATGGCAGCACCATAAGTGAAAAATTTACCAGCTTCGACTGAACCAACATCAATCTTAGAAGAATCAAATGTAAAATTACCAGACATACCAAATCTTACTGCAGTAATGAGAAAAACAACAAAAACTGGCATCCATGCATACATTTCAAAGAAATGAACAACTCTATAACCCATAAAAGAAACAACAAAAGTAATCAACATAATGATTAAAATTGCAGCCCATGTTGGTAGTTCACCATTACCCAATGTATGAAGCATTTGAGCACTAACCATTGTATTAACAGAATTCCAACCAATACTTGATACTGACGATACAATAGCAATTAATCGAACACCATTATAACCAAACCAATATCTACATAAAACAATTTGTCGTAACCCAGTTTTAGCTCCAAAAACTGCAAACCATGCAACTGGGATAGCACCTAGTAAACTGAAAACAATAATTGTTGCACAGGCATCACCAAATTGTAAACCTAAAGTGTTGATACCTAATACACCTAACGCAAAAGTAGCAACAACAGTGTTACCACCTAACCACATACTACAAGCAGTCCAAACAGATGGATCTGTTTTTTCATGTTCTTCGATTCGTTCAATACCTTTAATTTCACCACCTAATTTTTCGGTGAATTGTTCAACTTTATGCAAGAAACCAATTTTCTTAACACCACCACTATAAGCTGATGATGAATCAGTTTCTCGATCATATTGAACAGTACCTAACTGTTTCTCAACGTCTTCTTCTTCGTTATTGTTGTACATTATTGACATTGGAGTTGTTGTATAAATAAAGTTTGGGAAAAACCACCAAACTTTTCTAATGCAAAAAAAAGTGAACGAACTAAACCGTTAAAATTAACGAAGTATACACTGAATTTTAGTTAAAAATTAGAACGTTAAGAAAACAAGAATTTTTTTTTAAAGAGAATTGAGTTCTTTTATACAAAATTATAGTCTTATATCAAGCTATAGTATTAAATACCGATAACTACCGCATAACACATGCTTTAGAAAATATTTGAAGTTTAAAATTTAGTAGTAAAATTTTTATTGTCTCAGAAATGTTAAAGTGTTGATGAGCCAGAGTTCTTTTTGTACATTTAAAAATCTGACACAATAGTTTAAATATAGTGGCGGGCGCAGAGAAACAAGACTTCTTTTAGACTTAAGCTGTCGTAATGACGGATTGCAGAGGTCCATCTATTACCTACTTTGTACTTTTGAGTGTATAATAGCCAAGACAGACCCAAAAAGAACCGCGTTCTATTGGTTGATATCCATGAAAAAAAATTTTTTTCACTCTATAGAATTTTTGAAAAAAAAAAAAGAAATACTTCGGAATAATTGAAAATTTTCACATCTCCTTCTGGTCATTTTTTTTTTCAATCCGTGTAAAATTGAACATTAATCAATTAGATTCTTTAGATTTATTAAAATATCTTGTAGTATGGCAGATTATGTTGATTATATCATGTTGAGACCCTTACTATTGAACTTAGCGGTTTTTTCTGATCTTGCAAGATGTAATCATGCCTAATAATTGACTTGACAGTGCTTGATCAGATGTAGATCCGTTGGGAAGCCGGTGGCAATTCCGGGGATGCTCGCGCCAGCACACGGGGGAATGTTTAACGGTACCATCTTAGCACTGCTTAAAAGGTATCAGCCGCACTAGATCTGTTTACCTATTTTGTGATTGATATAGAGTTTCTCCAGAAATTTGTATCCATAATAATCAATGATGGTATTAAAAATGGATCACTGTGATACTAAAATGTATATATCGATAATTATCTGGGGAAATCGATTATTTTGGTTGGTGGTTTTTGTATCACAAATGTAAAGTAAAGCATTCTTCTATGAAGTTTTAAAATTGGAAACTGTTGTTGCGGAATCAAGCTATAGGGCCATTCATTAACACTAGCAGTAAACGTAGTAAAAGCCTCCGATTAGGCTTATTATAAAAAAAATTCGATAGGCCCATGTAATTTTGAAATTGTTAATTGAACCTGGGTTTCTAGAATCAAGGTGTAAATTCCTAAATCGATTATGTTAATCGATGTCACATCAAGGCTTCAAACTTAATCTAGACTACCCTGATTGGTTGTTTCAGAGTTTCATTTCTGATCTCGAATTCTCTTCAACCGGACGGTTGTCAACCACTAGCTTTGATTAATTTGATATCAAGTAGGAGTATTTTCGTCGATCAACCCATCTATCAGTATTTGATATTACCAACGGTATACCAAAGTTACCAGCATAACTTAATGCCTTTTGACTTCCAATTCAATATCAACGTAACATTTAAATTGCAACTCATAAAATAGTTGATTAATATGAGTTGCAATGGTCTGTGGATCCGAACCAAGAACAGAATTCTAAATATAAATATATATATACTATATCAACTTAGATCTACTATATCCCTCGCGGATTTAATATTGAGTCTCTCTTCAATGTTGTTTGCCCGAATATCTGACAGATCAGATTCTATCCTTAATAGGATATCGATGGGCATCGCCATCGCAGATCGATAATGAATCGATCGATAGAAGAACCGTAACGTTGTAACGGCGCCGTTAGAAACTCAAAAAAACAGAGTTGTGAAGCTTTCATACAAAATATCAGTTACTGATACGAGCTTATGCATTCACGCTAAAAAGGGACTTGATAGCCCATCCCATTTTGCCAGGTAAAGTGGAGCTTAGTTAGCCGTGTTGTTTCATTTATAATAGTTTAACGAGTATATCCATCTATGTGATACCAAATATATAATAATATATTACTGTTATAGATACATTTATATACAAGCACTAGTTACTGGATACAAAAATTAGTATACCTAAGGTCGTTTCCAACATCAGCTCAAACAAAGTAAGACAATAATTATCTTGCATATCAATAGAATCACATCCATCCGTGTGCTGAAGGTCATTGATTATAACTTGACCTGGAATCATGCACCTATAGACCAGGTACGCAGTCCAAGGCCTATTATAAGTAGTTCAATAGTTCCAAATTTGAATGTACAACACTTCTTATCTAGAAGTTTATCAATTGATCAAGTTATCCAGGGTAACATAAGCATATACAATAACTATTATAATCGGAAAAAAAAAAAAAAAACGATAAATCATAATTCCATTATAAACTTGGAAACCGTTCTATACTAAAGAATACATCATAAAAGTCATAACATCATTAAAAAAATATTGCAAAATGCAAAAATTGTTATCGTCCAATAAACTTAACTTCTAAAGGCCGAGTAATTAAATAAACAATAAAACAAGTAGCAAACCCTAGTTCAATAGCTAAATCGCCACCACCAATTGCTCTTGAAATAAAACCAGTCCACCATTCTTGTGACATTGACATTGCAACCATAACAACCCCACAACCAAAAGAAAAAACAGCTGCAAGCCCAATTGGTAATCGATGTTTATCGTTCCAAATCTCCATATCATAACCACCAAAACCTCGTTTGAAAAACAAATGATCACTTAAAATGACACCAATATATAATGCTAACCAATATGCAATTAAATTCATAAAATTTTCCAAAATAGTTGCAAAATGATAATAACCGACAATTGCAATAATTAATGTAATAATACAACCAATTAAAGTATAAAAAGCTCTTGGTAATTTTCTGAAACTGGCGTGTAATGCCATCAAAGATAATGAGAATGAATACATGTTTGGGATATTATTTGCAATAGTTGATAATGACATGATGACTATACAAAATTGGCCAAATCCATGTAATTTTGGTACCAACAATGCATAAAATAATCCACCAGTTGAATATTCATCATAAGCTTTTGCAACAGAATCATTAGTTAAAGTAGCAGTCATACAAGCAGCCCCCAGTGAGCCACAAAAGATCAATGGTAACAAAACTGAGATCCAGATTACAAAGCCTAACTTTAATTTGCTCGTGTCACGGCGCATATAGACGTTATAATCAGATACATAGCTTGTCCAACCTGTTGAAAATCCATACCAAGCTGATCCTAGAGATAATACATTTGCAATCTCAGTTTTACCTTTTTGCATAGGGGCATTTTGAAAATCACCAGATTTACCTAATTCAACTGCGGTAATAATAAAAACAATAAAAACAGGTAAAAATGCCCATCTTTCAAAAATATTAATAACACGATGACCCATAAAAGTAAATGCAAAAGTCAATGCAACAACAATTAAAACTCCACCCCATGGTGGTAAACCACCACCATTAACAACGTGTAACATTTGAGCAGAAAAGATTGAACCCAAAACTGACCAACCAATATTTGCAATAATATTTAAGATTGCAATAATTCTCATACCATAATAACCAAACCAATATCTTGTCATGATCATTTGTCTTAAACCAAATTGAGTACCGAATGCTGAACAAAATGCAACTGGTAATGCACCCAACATACTGAAAAATGTTAAAGTTAAAACAGTATCACTGAAACTCATACCGAAACTAATACCTAAACCGCCTAATGCAAAAGTATTACCAATAAAATTGGCACTAAACCAAATCGAACCTCTTGATACAAGTGAAGTTTCGGTTTTTTCTTCTTCTGGGACTTTTTCAACACCACGAACTTCAGCACCCAAATACTTTAGACATCTACCCATGAAAGTATTATGCTCTTCATGAATAGATGAATGCTCTTGTGATGATACTTGTATATCGATTGATTGCTTCTCAATATCTTCGGACCTCATTTTGAATTTTTTGAACATATAAGTTTGTGAAGGATTGATAAATCAAATAAATAAATAACAATAAATTAGTGACTCTAAAGAGTGTCCAAAAGGTCCACACGAGAGTGAAAAAAGAAAAAGAGAAGAGGAAAAAGACCAAAAACAAAAAAAGCCAAAAAAAACAAGGAAATGGTGGATGGATGTCGATATATATATTAAAAGGGTTTTCGTGTAGATCTGGATACTTACAATAAATCGCCTTAAGATAACCCATAAATATTTCATCTGCTGAATCTTTATCAGTTGAACTTAATCTATCCTCAACTGTAAAATCTTTGAAATTTTTTTATCCTGTGCATAGCTCAGATACTCGAGTACTGTGCAGGGTTAAAATTATACATGAGTTGTCTAATAAAAGTATTGTGGAAATTTCTTTTTTGGTACGCCGCAGCTGATATCTTAATTCCTGATTGAGTCTACAACTTCGGAGGGTTTAGTTCCGATAAGCTTGAGAACAAGAAAAAAAAGTTTTTTAAATTTTTTTGGGCCAAAAACGCGAGATAAAAATAATTGATTCATAATGGATCATTGTTTTCCGTCAGGACTGCTTAAATACTGTTCAAGCCTATAATTTCTTGAATATTTTTCAATTCTCAAAAGAATTGATAAGCAGATTAGTTTGATAGAATTACAACATAACGATATTTTGCCGTTGATGCTTTTGATCTACATGTTCTAACAATCTTAAGTTTCCTGATCAATCGGTATCTATTGATGAATCTTCATATGGTAAGAGCCTACGTAAAACTATCTCGACAATGGGATGGTTTTATCAAATGTATATATTAACGTTTTTAAACCAAGCCTGAATTAACAAATGCATGCGCACTTCTTAATGTAATCGATGGAACAAATACAAAGTTGAATCCAGCCATCTATAATTGAGAATTTCACAGTTAAAAAGTGTATCACTATTTATAATATATATATATATATACCCGAATTCGATCGAGATCAAGCTGTAACTGCAGCATACATGTACGGTGTGTTAAATTTGGATTTTTTTGATAATAATAATATATATATACCGCGGTGGTTAAAACACCACCTGGGTTTGTTGCTACCATGGCAGTACCAACTCCATCTATTTCAAGCATTAAACTATCCATTTACCGATTATTTTTGTTGAAACTATCGATATCAATATCAGTAAAGCTTCTTAGGCTCTGATAATTGCTAGTACATTGACTGTTGCGGGCCAATTTCTCCACGTAAAATTCATCATCAATGATCTCTGAAAAATTTCCCCATGGATGGATATTTTGCGGGAGGCTCACATCGACCCGATAGCCAGTGAAGATTTCGGGTTTCAGATTTGTCTTCAACAATATTTTCAGTCTGTAAATTGCAAACCCATTACACAGCTCCACATTAAACCCGGTTGCTTGAAATCCCCAACTTCAACATTGCGAGTGTTGGATCACAATGCTCCGATAATGCACTTGATTTTATATCCAGAGGATGATTTAAAATATTCGCAATTGCAATTGCATCCTTAATTGTGTCAAAAAAAAAAAAAAATGTAACCTATTGTTAATTCTATCAAAAAATTACATATGCTGGTAACGAGTTGAGACTTACTTGAATCGGTGTAAAAAATTTGAGCTGATTAAGTTTTATAAGATCAGTATATATTTTTGATAAGTTTAGATTCAAACAAATCTCGTAAATCTGCTGGATTGGGTTAGCTGACTTAAAACTATAGATATATGTATATAGTATACAACAGTACCGACTGGGATTTGGGTTTTGCAATGGTTGTTAAGGCTGACTTAAGAGAACGATACTTATCCATTGATATAAGCATCTGCTGTTGAGTTTGTTCAATTTGTACATTTATACATTCAGATGTATACTTTATATTACAATAATATGATCTACTTGTCTACATATGATAGTTACCAAAGACAACTTAAATGTTGGTGAGAAATATGATACCTCCGACGTGTGTGGAAAAAATGTGTAGAAAGCACCGAAGATCCGAGCTCCATGGCAGTATCATTTTGATCATCCCAATTGTTAACGCTCCCACGAATTTCTCTCAATTTTCAGCTTGGATGCTACCTCTCATAAAACTTTTAAGCACCAATAAAAAGGAGCCGGCCACTACTGCAGCTGGATTTTAAACCAAAAAAAAAAAAAAAAAAAAAAAATTCAAAAGACAGAACATAATTGAGGCATTAAAGGTAAATGGACTTGTAAAAACTGAGCAATGCTGTTTAACCAGATATGACCATAATAAATTCATAATTACACAACGATACTGTAGGGATTTGGCTGCAGTTAAAAGTGCCCATACATATATTTTAAGGATTCTTAAGTTGAATAACCTTGCTTTGGGTCTGTGGCATCAATGTGATGGAATACCATATATTGATATGATTGATTAGCACTATCATTGTAAGAAGATGCATCGATTATGAAATGGCTTAAAATATATATTATAATAACAGGCCAGTGGGTGAATTAAGAGATCAGCTAAAACTACCTTGACAGAACCTTAACCTTCAAGCATGCATTTATCAGTAACTTAATACTTTCCTCATTATTCAAATCTAGTACGTATAGGAAGTAATTATAATAGCTATTATTTAAAAAATATAGCTTTTGAATGATGTCTAGCAGATCTTTCACCAAGTTTTGGCCTCTTAGATAAGCTCACATATCCATCTCGAACTCTATGAGCACCACAAGCATAAATCGATGAGATAGCAGCTCAGTTGAAAAGGCATCAATTGTCAGACACAAACCGTTGTGATCACTATAGATTTAATAAAACAGTGCACATCAGCTGCTGCTGTCAACATCAGAAACGACGACGCTTCTATAGATACATGTATATATTCATTCGCTTTTCGAATTATCTACTTAGAACTGGTTCATGCTTGATAAAAATTGATATCAGTTTTTTATAGCACTTTAGAACTTCAAGAGTTCAAGGTAGACCTAGGTAAATGTTTACGGACTACAGTATACACAGTTCTATGATTTCAAGAGCTAAAAGCCAGGTAGTATAGTGCACAGGTCAAACACTATCGGCTGACCGTCACCCGACTAATTTAGATTACAATAATTATTCCGATAACTCCTACTGTATATTCGGATGTACAAATCTCTCAGCAGGTGAAAAAATAAAATTACCCCTTTCAACCTTGAATTACCGAAAGATACCTGTACCAAGTAAATCATAGAATTCTACAGTCTCAAATTGATAAATTTTATTCTGAGATTTTTCTCAGACATCTTTTGAGATCCATATACGTAGCAGGTATATATTGGATATCATGGTATGGATATATTATTATGATATATGGATATCGTAAAAAGTTCCACGGAGCTGAAATATTTCTGAGACTACTCGAATATTTCATGATGGCCATGAACCACAATTTACAGCAGAAATTATGCGACGTTTTCAAAATTTTATATGGTGCCTGCTGTCGTGGTATTAGTCTCAGGATTTAATAATAATGTGGAAAACTATCAGCCGGTATGTTTCGATGATTTAGAATGAATCGGCGTATAATTGTACGTGCTTTTCCAAATCTTGCAAAATTTAGTATCTTACAGGGGTTGATCAGGCTCGAGTTGAGAGTTTTGAAATAATTCAATATTTGCGATTGAGGTATGAGCTGATAACTGATTATAATTAGAAGCCTATAGGTAAAACTGAAGCGAAGCTTATTGGCTTTTATGTGGTTAGTCCGTAATAGAGAATTTTCTTTAAATCATTGGTGGATGAGACGTTACAGACGGGCAGGTGCAGCCAATTATAAGGATTTTTTTATTTAAAAGGAAAAAAACTACTAAGCACTTTCAAGAACAAACTCTCAAAGAAACCAATGGATACGTAACATAGGTCCTATTCAATTGGTTGTACTATGGAATATTTTGAGATGTGCGGCTTGATGTGTGGTCTGCATTGATAGCTTGCGAACTAAATTATTAATTACAGCTATATAGTGTAGTTTAAGTGCATGCATAAATAGTCCTTATCAAGTCAATTGATTGATAATGTTATTATTATATGGTAGACCTTGAAAAATAATTCATGACGCAGGGGACAGCAGCTAGCTTGAATATATGGATATTATTCCAACGGTATACTCACTTAAAATTCGAAACGCCACACATCGGATGGTACATCCATATATTGGATATACATTGTATGTCTCATGAACATTTGATTGCATAGTGAGTTTTTATTGCATTTTTTAGTCACTAAAAATATCAATTATCAAGCGGAGATTGTACCACAATTGATGAACAATTGAGAGCTATGAATTTGCTTAGCTATAGTATTGTTCAAAATGGTCCATTCTGGAAACTTAAAGTTGCTTAATATTGTTACGACTTTTGTTTATTTGATATACATCAAAATAAATGAGCATGCAGAGAATAGCATGACATGACTGTTTAAAGCAATCATAAGAATACAGGATTTTACCTTTATAACTCGATGTTATTCTTATTCTATATATATTTTTATGTTCTTAAACCTTTTCAGAGTATGGGATTCTACCAATGTGTTAATATTTAATTACTTTAAAGATAAATATAGATATAATTAGACTATGGTATACTATGTAGAATCTATTTATTTAGGGAAGTTATATGACATCCGAACCATGTTCTAGTTATTGCTTGATTAACTAGAGAATTGGTTTGCCAATTGAGGTTTTAAGTATATACCTGAATATATATATGGTCTAATTAAATTTAAGTTAGACCATAATTAATTCATCATATATACTATAATAGCACAACGTTAAGAACTTATAATCCTGTGATATGAGCTAACTGTGATCTATTGTAGTTATTATTCATGAATGAAATTATATCTATGTAGTGGCATGAATACATGCATATGTACACGACAGTTTTCTATTCCATTGGTCGATATATTTTGGTTGAAAGTAATTTGTTTCATTTTTCTGATAGTATAATTATAACATCTGACTAGTTATTATAGTTATAACCTTTTAAATTCAAATACACTAGCTAGCTAGGGCCTTGTAGACTATCGGCCCAGCATACAGTTAATTAGAAAGAAAAACAATAGAAATGAAACAGAAAAATAAAAATAAAAACTAAAAATAAAAATAAATTAAATATATTAAAATAATATAATATTACAGATAAATAAATAAATAAATAAATGCATAATGGATAACGTCATAAAAATTCGTTAAAAAAGATCAATAAAGACAAAACATTCTAATACAAGTAAAGCTCTATATAAACAATATAATTATAACAGTAAAAATCTTTTTTTTTTGTAAAATTTCTAATAAAACTTCTAATAAATAAATAATGCAAATTTTTTCAAATTATTTCTTGAAAAAATGTAATTCTAAAGGTCTTGCAACAACATAAACAACAAATCCAAATGCAAAACCTAGCCATACACCAACATCACCACCTTCACCATTTCGATTAACTGATTGAGCAATCGGACCAGTATACCACCCATTTGACATACCTAAAACAACACCAGCAACACCACATAAAAATGCAAAAACAGCTGCAATACCATGACTTAATACATCTTTATTATCCCAGAAATTAGGGTTATAACCTGCCATCCCTCTTTTAAAAAATAAATGATCTGCTAAAATGATCGCTGCATAAATGGATAACCAATAAGCAATAAGGTTCATAAAATTCTCTAAAAATGCAGCAAAATAATCAACAGCTGGAATCCCAATAGCAATTGAGATACCAAAACCTAACAATGCATAGAATGGTCTTGGAATTTTAGCTAATTTTGGATGAATTGTCATAATAGAGACAGTAAAACTGTACATATTTGGAACATTGTTAGCAATTGTCGATAGAGCTAGAACAACCAAACAAAACTCACCAAATCTTCCTAAACTTTGATCAACTAAAATAGCATGTAATAAACCTCCAGTTGAATTTGAATTATAAGCATCCATAATTCTTGGGTCATTATTAGCACAAATCATCGCAGCTGAACCTAAACAGAATAAAAAGATACATGGGATAGTGACACTGCAATAAATTGATAGCATTAGTTTCCATGACTTAGTGTCTGGGCGTAGGTATGCGGAAAAATCGGATGAATAGGATGTCCAACCTGATGAGTAGCCATAAGCAGCTGCCGCTAGATTCAATACATTGGCCAACTCAGGTCTACCAGTTGGCATTGGTTTATTAACGAATGCTCCTGTCTTACTCATTTGAACTGCGACAGCAATGAAGATTCCCAAAACTGGAATCCAAGCCATTCTTTCAAAAGTATGAACAATTCTTGAACCAAAAAAACTTAAAATCATAGTTGCTAACATGATAACAAAAATACCTAACCATTCTGGAAAATTATGATTCAATTGATGTAAAATAGAAGCAGAAACTAGAGAATTGGTGGCATTCCATCCAACATTTGATAGGACTGATAAAAATGCAACCAATTTAACACCATAATAACCATACCAGTATCTGGAAATAATCATTTGTCTTAATCCAAATCTGGCACCAAATACTGATAAAAGAGTAACAGGAATCGCAGCTATTAATACAATAAATGCAAAAGTTAAACAGGAATCTTTAAATTCCATACCAAAAGTTGGTGCTAAAGTACCTAAAGCAAAAGTACTAACAACAACGTTACCACCAGCCCAGATAAACCCCACATGTCGAATTGTATCTGTTTTTTCTTCATCTGGAATTCTTTCAATACCTCTAATTTCGGCATTTAATGATTTAATACATTTTGTAAACCAATTTTGTGGATGTTGAGTATTAGAATTGGTAGTAGAAGCAGATAAATATTCATCAGAATAATTGATCTCTGATTGGGTCTGTTGTTTTTCGATATCTTCTAGCGATGATCCCATTGTTATGTTCAGTTATTATCGTGATAAAGATCAACTTTTATGCTCTCTTTATGACCAGCATAAATAAAAAGAAAAAAGAAGAGAGAGAAAAGAGAAATAAAAAAACTTTAAAAAGTAGAAATCTTATTCTATTTATATTATTAGTATTAGTCTGTACTAAAATAAGCTTAATAGATTAATACCATGCGGCGGTGAAAAAAAAAAATCGTCCCACGCATTGAATGATCTTTTTTTTCTTTGCACATCACGCAGCGAAAAAAAATTTTTTTTTCCAACCGCGCCCTCAAACTATAATTCTATAAGGTGAAAATTACTTTAAGAGCATTTTTTTTACTCATCTGAGACAAAATTTAGAGTCTATAAGTTTTTCATTTCAAGTGCGTTGAGCTTATAATGAGACAAGTACCAGCAAAAAGTTGGATGTCTCATATTGGTTAAATCAATGTTTTTTCGATTTATTGGTTGGCTATTTTTATGATGTGTACCGTGGTTACTTAAATCTTTGACTTTGACTTGCATAAGTGCAGTGTAAAGTTATGCACCCACCACATATATATACAGTTGACTGCCACCCGGCTGCAGGTTAAAAAATGATTTTGTTCACAGTTAACTCCCTGCCATGGTATTTCGGATTCTGAATGTTTCAGTATTATAAAAATGATGTTGAAAATTTTTTATTAAGGCTCAAACAGACCTTGGATGAAGTGGTCAAATCCGGTGGATAGCTTAGAGTGGTTATTTTCGGGATGAATTTGATTGTTCTGAAACATTTTTAACAAACTACTAACACCAACTGATAAGTTGGCGATATTTTGCCTTAACGACGAATGAGAATCCATTCTTGGATTTGTTGTATAAAGTCTTAGTAAGTTGTTGAAGTGCTGCAAATTGAAGGCCAATTGCACTGATGTATATTTTCGTCTTAAAAAGGTTGTTTTTTAGTATAGATGTATCTGTAAAATAAAGCCAAAATATCTTGTATTAGTTCAGAAAATTTAGAGGCTCTTTAAATTTGTTATTCGATGAGCAATCTAAGATTCCCACCACTGCTATAATGAAGTATGACAGATTCACTTAAGATATTGTAAAGCTTATTTATTCTCAAGGAAGTTCTGATCTTAGATCTACCAAGATCGATCTTCAACATGTAGATCTATATATATATATAAGAGCCTCGAATCTGAATCTTAACGTTCTCTTATAAATTGACCAACATATATAACTTAAATTTGAACTTCCATACATCTAATATTAGATTAAAGCCTAAGTTGTGTTTTGTCTATAGTTATAATTAGATCTGCGATATTTGCCGATACTTTTAAGGGTCTCAGCGAGAAAAAGAATACCTTCGTATTTGATTCATCAGTAAGCCTATAGTGCAGGTTTTATACCTTTTAGTTATACCTCAATAAAAGCTTATTTAGAGTCTTAATTATATCTCTCAGTAGTAGATCCGTACAACGTGAGGGTTTCAAGCCGATATAAGGCCCTAATTTTGACGTTCATAACGGTTTCCCCTGATCAGCATTTGTAGCTGCTCGGATCAAACTATAAACTAAAGCTGTCATAGTTTTATTAATGGTAGCTAATAATCGGCTGTTTAGTAATTCAGGCTAAAGCTTATTGAATCATACTCAAGCAGGTGTCCAGAAATAGGACAGCAGGATGGAAGGTTTCAAAATCAATACGTAACAGTTGCCTTCCATGATACAATGGCTTCTATGCAATCCAGCACAGTTCTTTGAAGCTTGAAGCTCGCTTTCAAATGGTTTTCTCTCCATTGCTAAATCATCGATATATAGGTTGTGTATACATGGATGGTCGACACCACTGTCGCTTTTATTTATTTATTTTTATTTTTTGATTACTGTCAAGAGTCTATGAAATAATGAATACCCATAAATTATCATAATTTCAAATTTAATATCCAAGTTAATCTTGGTTCAATTTTATATGACTTCTGTAAAATCAATTGAGAAAATGTTAATTGTAAGTTGTGGGAAGTAACCTGTAGGGAGGCGTTGTGCTCAACATCGATTTGAGCCATCTGAAACCTTCATGCTCTCAGGCTGTTCTAATTTTTGGTCTCCCAAGCCTAGGCTGGATGTTTCAGTTTATTCAAATCAAGATTAGAGAACTTTTTTCTACAGCTGGGCTAGCGTATCGGATCCAATAAAATATAAGTGCCCGCGCGCTCCCTCGTAAAAAAAGACACTAATGGTCAAATTCCTTTTTCTCCAACAATATTCAAATATTTGTCAGTAAATTTTCTTGAACATTTCAATACACCTTCAGTGTTTATAATATATATATATATGGGTACGTGTAACTAGAACAAGTTGTGATTGATTATAAACAGGAAGAAAAAAATAATATACCACTATTGGATATATATTCATGAATAAATCGCTCTTGTGGAAGTTTTACAAAAGCAGCCATGGGCAAGATATATTTCAGATTCTAGTGCACATGTATTATTACCACTTGTATCGAACTGAATTCGAACTATTGAATACAGCAAAAATGATATCCCTGGTACTAGCGATAGTTCTTATGACCTATAGGCAATAAAATAATATAAAGAGTTTGATTTTATTATCGATAGTATTCCAGAAATTAAACGGTTTTTGTTGTTAGAAGATGGTAGCAGATTGGATCCTCTATCAAATTTTGGTGTCTATTTCACTATTAATGTTGAATCCCGATGTAAATCTGGCTCTTCCAACAGCAGTATTGGTCCTGGTGTAATAGAAGATTTATAAATATATATATAACAATCGTCTAAATGATATGCTATTTTAGTCTGTTAGAATTGAATGTTTTTTCACTATGAAGTGCATGCTCTGAACTTTAAAAAATAGCTGGCACAGTAACTCGGTATCTTCTTGCTACTGAAACAGTACCATAGAGACCTAAAGAAAACTTCATTCATCTTTTTTAGCTAGTTGGTTTAAAAAGAGCTTTAATCATTCTTCTTTTTTTTTTTCATATTTTCATTCTTTTATTATAGTTCTAGCTGTCTTTTTATATAATTCTTTCTTTTAAATAAACATTTGAATTTTTCAACTGTACCTAGTTAAATCTATTAATTTGTTCAATTATTTACTTGTATCAGTTGTAGCATTTCTTAAGCTTATCATTAGATAATTAATTTTGTAGCTTTGTTCCAACAGCTGGGCAAATCAATCTTTACATGGATTCTAAGTATACATCTTAGATTATAGTATATAAATGCAGTAGTGTCGCCGAATATAGCACGTATCTGAGAACCTTTATGGGTAAGTTATTTTTACAAAACTGATCATATAATTTCGCAGTTATATATATATATATATCAGAAGCTCTGTAGGTGTTTATTACAGACGGAGGTGATGCATGTATCGTGTTTTTCGGAGTCAGTTAAGTCGTTCAATCGACAAAGCTTTGTCGGTTTAACAAAAAAAGGTTATTCTTGCTTTGAAATAGTTCATTATGATACTAAATAACTTTTATGCGGCTCGGTACAGCTTTTATACCTTATTCTAGCCCTTTCCTATAGTATATATATTTTACTTAAATTTATTTATACCTTATAAATCCAAACAGTAAATATGAAAGAATTACAGATTGTTTTTTCAATTTTATTAAAATTAGGATCAAACGACTCTGATGGTAATTAATCACAACTTTAATAGTCGATCGACCTGTAAAATCTATAATGTGACTATAGTATTATAAGCCGCACCCGCTGGCCGATTTTAAAAACCTCACGTGCATCTAGTATTGTCTCAGTTGGTCAAAATTAATGCCCGAAACCCCTCCCCTTCAAGCACGTCTACCATCATAACTTGAAATCCCAATACCAAAATTTTTAAAAACTTCCATGGAGCATGAATGCATCCGATGACTTTATTGGATTCATCGTTTTTGTAATTTTTTTTCAATCGCTATAACGCAAAACAATATGAAGCCCATGCTGGAATTCTTACAATATGCAACTAAACTATTAATACATACTTCAAATCTACAATCATAATTATAAAATAGTTTGAGATTCGAAACAATTTTTTCAACCTATATTTAATTACATAGACACATAACGAATGGTACAACGTAATCTTCCTCAATAAATAATAAAAAAACTAGCGAGGAAACCATTCAAACTAAAATAAAGAGAATAAAAATAACAAAATTGAGTAGTAAATCGTAATCTTCCTTATATAAATAAACAATAATTTAGCAAGGAAACCACTCATATTAAAAATAAAATAAAAAGAAATAAAAAATGAACGTACAGCGTAATCTTCCTCAAATAAATAAGTTTTTGATAATAAATTAACGAGGAAACGTTCATAGAATAATAATAATAAAAAAAAAACCATAACAAGAATAGTAGGACAGTACAGCGTAATCTTCCTCAATAAATAATTATTCACAGTTTTTAACGAGGAAACCATCCTATTCTCTATCTTCATAATAATGAACAAAATTGAATTTTCAACTATCGTTTGATATATTTCAATTCAATTGGTCTTAAACATGTATAAGTTACAAATGCAAACCCAAATGATAATGGAATACCAATATCACCACCATCAATTCTTCTTGCAATCCAGCCAGTAAACCAAGGTTGAGACATCCCACAAACAGCACCCATTACACCAACTATAAATGCAATCACACCAGAAAATGAAATAGGCAATTCTCTTTTATCATTCCAAATTATTAAATCATAACCTTTGAACCCCCTTTTCCAAAATAAATGTTCTGGTAATACACAACCAATATAAGTTGATAACCAATAAGCAATCAAGTTCATAAAATTTTGTAAAATTGAAGTGAAATAAAAAAATCCAGCGATTGAAACACCAATGGCAATACCTGTACCAACTAAACTATAAAATGCTCTTGGTAACTTTTGAAAGATTGGATGAACTGCTATTAAACTTAAAGCAAAACTGTATAGATTTGGAACATTATTACCGACAGTTGATAATGAAATGATAACCATAATAAACCCACCGAATCCGTGTAAGCTATCTTGAACTAGAATACCATATAATAGCCCACCAATGTCGTTATCTTCGTATAACTGTCCAATCGCTTTGTTATTAATAGCACAAATTTGACCAGCGGCACCTAAACACATACAAAAGATGCAAGGGACAACCACTGATAACCAAACACCGATACATAACTTCAATGATGAGATATCTGGTCTCAAGTAAACACAATAATCTGCACTGAAGCCACTCCACCCAATGGCAAAGCCCAGGCAGGCACACCCAAAGCTCAATACAGATGCCATTTCAATCTCGCCAGATTTCATAGGTATGTTGGTAAAATTACCAGACATGCCAATTCTTGCTGCTACCACAATAAACCCAATAAATGTTGGAATCCAAGAGAATAACTCAAATTTATAAACAACACTATGGCCTAAAAATGTGATGATAAAGGTTAACAAAGTAATAATCAGAATCTATATTGTTGTTAGTATTTTTTTTCTTCTTTGATATTTCGTCCAACTGTGGATTCAAAATATAATAAAACAATCAATCTAAAGATCTATAGGTCAAGATTGATAATATGGTTAATAATACATACACCAGCCCATGGAGGGATATCATGAGAATTATGGATACCGACAACATGTAACATTTCTGCTGATACAATAGTATTAACACAGAGCCATCCAATACATGCAACACAATTAATAGCAGCAATCAATTTAACACCGTAATAACCAAAAAAATACCTTGATAAGATCATTTGTCTAAATCCTAATCTTGCACCAAATAATGAAAAAAATGCAACTGGCATTGCACCCAACATACAAAAAAATACAATAGTTAAACAAGAATCAGTAAAACCCAATCCAAACACACCAGGTCCAATAGCACCTACTGAGAAACTTGCAATAACCAAATTAATAAAGAGAGTTAGTCAATTTCTATTCAAAAATTTTTTTTTTAAAAAATTAAGGGAAAATCATACCCAGATAACCACATTGTAAAGGAACTTAGAATTGATGTTTCTGTTTTCAGTTCAAATGGTACAGGCTCAACACCTCGTAATTCAGCACCAATCTTTTTCAAGAATCCATCGAAGGGTTTTGGTTCGATATCTTGAATAACACCTTTTTCAGGGCTTGAACCTATTGAGTTTGCATATTCTGGATCTTCGTGAATATTAAACCCATTCCCTGCTGTCTTTTCTATATCTTTTGATTCCATTGTTTTATGGCTTACTCTGTTGATTATTATTGTATTGAGTCGGTGGCCTTTGAAAAATAAATAAACATAATGCACCAAGGATTTTGAAAGATTTTTATATCAATTTTATGATTTGTGCAATCAATGATTTTAACCTTCGGGAACATTTAAGTTGACGATGGGATATCGATTTGAACTATTTGAGACATTTAAAAGATTTCTCAGGTGTATACAATATAATACTGGTAATCAAAATTTTCTTATAATGATATGTTCGAGAGTTATGCAAGTCTATTTTATCATTCGCTATAGACTATTATGATATATTTTTAACGAATGATAATTTTATTGCATTCATAAATAACCCCCGTTTTTATTCCATCTAGCCTCAATATCTTATCATGATGATAACCCGGTTTTTGTGCTTTTTTTGTACAGATTTCATAGGAATAAGTCTAAATTATTATCCATTCAAGCATCGTCAATGCAAGGCTGACTGCGCATAATGCAACGACATTTTCTCCTTATCATTTTATCAGTGGGCCCTTGATATTAAAAAAAAGAAATAGTTTTACCGAAACCTTTGTGTGTATACAGTGAGAATTTAATACAAACTTTTAATGGAAAAAAGCTCCGAATGAAAGTGGCTTGAGCACTGTAAATAATTACAGCTTAAACGAGTCTCAACGAAATTGTCTCACATCTTGTAATCTTATCAGCTTCAAGCAGTGTTGCCCTGACTACAAAGGGTTATATAGGTATCTACGCCGGAACAACTTTTTATTAGATTCCTACCCCACCTAAGTTGAAAGTGTGAAAACTTTGGTGAACCACACTACAGCGCCGTTTGGTCTGTGGATTAATTGAACAGGGACAAATTTTTTTTCTTTTCCTTCTGATTCAAAGATTTATTGAATTTGAAAATGATTTTATTTACATTGGAAGTGATTGGTAGTTTATAATTGGTATGTTCCAAGCGTTCCCAACGGCTTTAGGCGAAAAAATTTAATCTTGAAGCATTGATCTGGAATACTTGATGATCTTAGATCGTAGACGATTTAGAAGATGGTAAGATATACCGAATATAGCGGATATTGATGGAGAAATTATAACAAATATGCCTATTGAAATCATTAAATTGTGGCTAGTGAACTATGATGAACTCATTATACATTGTTAATGAATCAAAGAAATTGCCGGTGGTAATTGATTTGAAATATCTCCAGAAATATTTAATTTTAAATATTTTAAAAAATTATATATATAAATCAAACAAGCAACTGATACAGTGCTTAAGGATCGATGAAAGATTTGTAAAATAAATTGTAATGATTTCTAGAGGGCAGAAAATATTACACCAATGGATCGAAGACCTCAACCGTTGGAACTCGACCATTAGAACCCACATAGATATACTTTAATATTATGCACAATTTATAACAGAATTATTTGTATTGAAATTATCAAATGACCACTGCAATATTGATCTTGTTTCCGTCGGATTATGCAATGAACCTGTGGACCTCGAGATAAGAACCAAGCACGGATTGATTTCATTATACTCCCCAGATTTAAATAATTTATTATGTTTCAGTCGAGTTCCTGTGGTTTAGATAACTTATCCGATGGCATAAAACCTTTGCTAGTGTTTTATTAGATTCTAAATGTATAATGACAGATAAACCTGAATTGTGGCTATAGTCGATGGGAACAATATCGAATAACCGCTCTGATATATCAGAATTAATCCTTACTACTATAAAATTCAAGAGACATTTTGAAAAGTAGTTTTACTTGAATCAATATTACGTATACTATAGGTAGCTATGCTGTGGCTACAATAGTTATTTGAGATATATTATTGTAAGTCTCAAAGTGCCGGTGATTCAATATTGTTTTTCTTGGGACGTAATAAATCTGCTTGTATTTCTGCAAAGACATCGTTAGAGATCTCGAGTTAAATATACACTTAACTTGAATTCAGAAATCCAATTGAGAAAAAAACAAATTGTTAGTGTCAGATCTCCGATCTAGCCATTTACCCGGTGGAACAATTGGTAAGAATTTAAAAACTTGAATTTAAGGGTTCTCTAAGTTTCACAAGCAAGTCATAATCAAATGTACAAACAAGGATATGGAACAATATACACAACCCGAAGGTATTCGGTAGTTGTTCCGCTGGTGTACTTGCTCAATATCTCCGTGAATTTACTATCATATGACCATATCTGTAGATATATATATATATATATACATGTTGATTGGACTTACCTGAATTTTTTTTCAAGATTCTGCTCTAACCAAAAAATTGTATCACCAGCTGGCAATACAATTCTTTTTTGAACACCTCTATTCATGGAAGTGTTCCCTGGGTATTTTATGTATCAACCTTAGTTTTAGACCGAGGACAAGCTGTTCAATATGTAAACTGTTACTTTCTTCAAGCCAATATTTACTTGCCAGCTGGTATAGCTTTCGCCCCGTAAATTTTTTTTTTTGATTCATAATTACCAACGGATAATTCTCTTTTGGATCCTCGAGTCTCTATTTCCTCAATTAACTGTCTCATTACTTGAGAGCTCATAAAATATTTATCCTTATTAGGTTCTATATAAACGATCAAGTTAATTCATAAATCTATTAATTAGACAAGGTTGTAATTAAGTACACCCATGACCAAGTAAACGGTACCGCACAATCAATTGATTTAAACAAACATTTATTGGACTTACCGACGGGACACCCAACTTTAAAATTTATTTCGATCCTTAAAGCCAATTAATTACATATGTATTATAAAATTGCTAATACAATTCTACGCTACCTGATTGTTCAATCGATTACTTCATATCTACACATAAAATCGGTTGTGAATTCGATGTATAGCTGCTGTAGTTATTTTAAGCCCACTTCTGCACAAGTATCTTAAACAAAGCGAATGCCAATCCGGCTATCCCTTACATGGAGACTGATCAGTAAGATACGGAAAGTTTAGCTTAAATTTAATAATCGATAATTGATTAAATTATTCAATCAACCATTAGTCAAGTATCCGGCCCAATTGACTAATTAAATAATGACTAAATGTACCAACGGGACTAATTATACCAATCAGCTCGAAGATCCTGTTTATATCGTGAGTTATTATTAATCACAAGTCTTGAGCTTGTGGGTTGCATGCAACGCTGTATCAATAAGCCAGTTTCATTATTATTGTTTTTACGTATACGTTTATAATTATTATGACTTCAGTATTATAATTGATTAATCATTGAAGGATCTGCTTTAATTATGCCGACGAAATTAGTCCATGATAAATTTAACACTGATTTAAATTTGAATATTCTGCAATGTATCGATCAACATAAAAGGTTCAGCTTAATTCAGTTAGAGTTTATTTATGCCTTACGTATTTGAAGAGTACCATCAATTGGGTGTTTTTAACATTATTTCGTTGATATATTAGTATCATCTGAAGCTACCCACACTTATAGGTAAAAATAAGCTGACTGTGTTTTATTGGATTCAGAGGCCCGGGCACAACACAGAGATACATTGGCATACAAGGATATTTAATTACAAATATATATATGAAAATTGTTAACTAGCATTACAAATTTTGTAAATTGTTCGAGGGGGGGAAACATAGATGAATTTCAGCCCGGTGGTTAGATCAAGACGTGCCTTTTCAAATTCAGAATAATAATCATAGTACTGCTGATATCATTCTGCAAACTCTTATTTATTTTTTTAAGGCAAAATTCAAAATAGATCTTGCCATCATTATTCATTGACTCTGTAGCATGATCATGTTTCAACCCACCGGTATACCGAAATATTGCCTCTATAAATTTCGTATAGATATAGTATTATCATTTACAATGATTACTTGTGATATTAATTTAATCCCTTATACGCGTATCATTTGTACATTTTGAGCAGAATAATAGAATATTTAATACTATAGTATACAGTAATTAGCAATCGATCCATAACAGTCATTGGAATTATAAATAAGCATTTTATAAGTCCATTGCAAATAATTGGTAGCCAAGCTAACTCATGTAAATAATTGAGACCTTTAGGACTTAATAAGTCTAAGGGGTTTATTCATTTGATCAAAAAAGCAACTGAGAGTCCAGTTCAAAGACAGATGGATATTGAATTAATTTAAATTATTATAAAAAACAATAACCCCTACTTGTAGTTGATTAGATTTCAGGCGTCATTTAAAGCTACTATTGTTAAAATGAACCATAACTTTCTGAAAATATAAATGAATTCATATATAAGAACATTTGGGATATGTGATCAAGGTTTAAACCTAGGCTTGCAGGGTATTTTCTTGTCAAAATTAAGCTAAATTTTTAAATCCTATAGATATATATGGTCAGTACTTTTATATGGGGTATATAAACAATAAAATCACTTTTATAAGCTATGAATAAGTATAAGCAACCTCGATTCTACAATCAGTCAGGTACTTATCCTCAATTTAAATATTAAATTTCAGCAAAGATGTAAACTCCAGCTATCCCAAACCAGCTTATAAAGTTAAAAATATACATTCAAATAAATATTAAAGTTATATGATATCTTTATTTTTAAAATACACATTTTATAGTGGCAACCACCCTAATCAGGCTTTGTTGGATTTACATCAAGCTATAGCTATATATCGATAATGTTTATGTTTTTTCAATATTGTGCTGTTATAATAATACTTATATATTATGTCCATGTAATGATGCTTTTAAGCTTTCAAAGCCCAAAATCTATGATTTCGATTGTTATTAAGTAATATGTGGTATCAATATACACCTAAATTTTGTAATATTTAATGCATATGAACTTCAAGGATTCTTGATCGATCTTAGATATGCAATTCTTACTATTCTATAATGTGGGTAAATTTACTTTGTTATCTGAATGGTACAATCACAGATGTCCCAATACCCAACAAAGGAATACTACAAAATAATGTGTCCATACCTATAATGTAGATACAATAGCTACAAATCACTGGTGATGTCTAGAGATTAGAATAGCATGGCCTAAAAAACTCTAGAAATGGCCTATACAGGTCGAAATTAATATCGTTTTTGACACTTGATAGACTGGAGTTAATCTTATAGGTGCTACATCCAATTGATAGTTTTACCTAATTAACCTAGAGCTCCTTTTAAGAATTGATATACTGGTAGGGCTGTAAAACATGTAACTAAGTCCAATAGTCTTCGCATACATTTCTCGCTACCCTCAAGTCTATATTTACCATTGCAACTGATATATTATAAAGGGTATTACACCATATATATATGTTATATAATTGAACAGCTAGACTACTTAAACTGACTAGCAGTAAGTACTCGATCGTGACCAGCGCCAAAACCCAAGTTAATCATTATAACTATAAACCAAAACTGAGCCCAAGTCCTTCCCTTTTAACAATTTAACGCACCTCTTCAGAGTACTTTCCATTTTTCGATCGATTAGAATACACTTATTTAGATACATTGTGGTTCTTTTAGCATATATCCATGCATGTATTGCATATGATTAAAATTCTTGTCACGAATTCAAATAAAAAAAATGTACTTTAAGAATTTACTGTATGCTTAATATGAGCCATGGAGTCAAATCTTTATTCTTATTTATCTATACTTCTTTTCTGAAGGGTAAGTTTGCTCAATATTGAATTTTATGTGTAGTTCTAGACAAGAAATTGAAACGTGCAAATTTAAAAAAACTTTACAACTCATTAAAAATATAAATAGTGTAGTTTTCTAATTTAAAATTTGCGGACAGCAGCAGCAGCAACTAGTCTGAAGCAATTTGGTGTTTAGGGTAGCTCTCGAAGGATCTCGCCGGCTAGTATGCTGAAACCGCTATTGTTATTAGGAATAATTCTGTTTGTGGGGTACAAAACGTACAATGAGCTAAATAGTGATTTAATTATGATGACTCTATGATAAAGCATTTCAGGCAAATTCTCAAGATTTACAAGCTAGAAATCAGATAGTGGACGCCAGTGAATCTACAACAAATAGCCCTCTACAGTCAATGCTAAAGCCTGCTTAGATTAGTGGCATAAAAAATGTACTTATTATCTGAATGGGGTAACTTAATTTATGATGCAAATGTCTTGGAACTACTGATTTGATGCTCTTGTATTTACATCAAATTAATACAATACCAAAGAGGCCAATAAAATTAAATTCATTCTTGATTATTAATATGAATATTTTGTACGGAGTTATGGTTTATTTAACCTATTCTAGTAACAGCGCGGGTAAAAATAGCTATAGAATCCAAGGGTCGACCTCCAAATAGCACCTGAACATGATACATTTTCAAAAAATCAAGCTAGTTTTTATACCAGGTTACAATAGTACAATCTAGCCAAAGCGTAGTTATAACCAGCTGCTATTTAACAAAGCAGCTCTTAATCTCGGATACTAACCGACGGAAAAGTGACATTGGAAATAAATAAATCATCCATATTACAAAAAAATAAAAAAATATAATAATAAATTAATTAGCATAGCTCTATTTTACTTAAACTAAGCTTACCATTTAAATCCAGGATCTTTAGCCAATTCATACTCAAAATCAGGTTGGAATTCCAAATATAAACTATCACAATCTGATGTATTATCAAAAGTAAATTTAGCAGCTTCATCACCAATAATACATTTTTTTCTATCGTTATTTTCAGCAGCATCAGCTAATAATTGTGCTTGACAAGTTCTTTCCATTAAAGTAAATAAATAAGCAGCTTCATCAACATATTTCCCAACAGTTAATAGCCCATGATTTTTTAAAATAATAGCTTTATTATTATCCCCCAATGCTTTTGCGATATTTTCACCTTCAACTTCATCTAATACAACCCCACCAAAATCATCATAAACAGTATGGGCATTATAAAAAGTACAAGCATCTTGATTCAGCATTTCTAAAGGTTTACCAAACGCACTATATGCTTTACCATAAATAGAATGTGTATGACATGCAGCATGAACATCTGGCCGTGCTTTATGAATAGCTGAATGGATTCTAAATCCAGCTGTATTAATAGTTTTCTTAGATCCCCCAATAATTTTCCCAGTTTCATCTACATGAACCATATCACTTGCTTTTAATAATGAATAATGAATACCTAATGGGTTGATCCAGAAAGTATTTGGATTAACTGGATCTCTCACTGAAATATGACCTGCAGAACCTTCTGTATAGTTTTTTCTTCCAAAGACTCTAAATGCTCCTGCCATATGTTCTAAAATCCACTGTCTTTCAGCGTATTTATCTTTAAATTGTGGGACTGGGAATGGGTTTTCACCCATGGTGATGCTAGTGGTGTTTGATTGTTCTGCAGTCATCATTAATGAGTTGATGTTAAGAATTAAAGAATGGTCAAAGTGTGGGGGTGGTTAAAGTCATCATATGGCGCGGCTTATAGGCGGCAAATTTTTTTTTTTTTTTTCACCTCAGACATTACTTACCAAAGTCTATGAAACTCCCAGCATAAAGTTTATCTCACTCAGACTAATGCATACATAATAACAATTTCAACTCTTTATTCAATAACACAATGAGAAGAGTTGTGGTTACAGGACTAGGTTTAGTATGTCCACTAGGTGTAGGTACACAACATGCATGGAAAAGACTTATAGCAGGAAAATCAGGTATTGTTAAATTAGATGAATCATTTGATACTTTACCCAGTCAAGTTGGTGGATTGGTTCCTGTAGGTAATGAAGAAGGGCAATGGGACGCTAACCAATGGATCGACAAAACATCTATTCGAAGGGTTCCATTATTTGCACAATACGCTGTAGCAGCAGCGAAACAAGCATTAGATGATGCTAAATGGCATCCTACAGAAGAACCAGACTTAGAAGCTACAGGTGTAGTAGTAGGATCAGGTATTGGAGGATTTAATAAAGATTTATACGATAATATTGTAAATTATTCACAACATGGTTATAAAAAAATCTCACCTTTATTTGTACCAAATTTATTAACTAATATGGCAGCAGGTCATATTTCAATTGTAAATAAATTCAAAGGACCAAATCATGCCGTTTCAACTGCTTGTACAACAGGTGCTCATTCTATTGGTGATGGTGCAAATTTTATTAGAAATGGTACTGCAGATGTGATTGTAGCAGGATCATCTGAAGCATCAGTCCACCCAATTTCGGTTGCCGGATTTGCAAGAGCAAGATCTTTATCAACAAAATATAATAATCAACCTGAAAAAAGTTCAAGGCCTTTTGATAAAGATAGAAATGGGTTTGTTATAGGTGAAGGTGCTGGAGTTATGATTTTAGAAGAATTGGAACATGCTAAAGCTAGAGGTGCTAAAATTTACTGTGAAGTTGGTGGGTATGGATTATCTGCAGATGCTCATCATATTACTGCACCATTAGAAGATGGTAATGGTGCATATAGATCAATGAAAATGGCTTTAAAAAATGGTAAAATTGATCCAAAAGACGTTGATTATGTTAATGCTCATGCTACTTCTACTATGTTAGGTGATATTGCTGAATCTAATGCTATTAGTAGTTTATTAGGTGAGAATAAACCTTTAAATGAAATTAACATTTCTTCAACTAAAGGTGCTACTGGTCATTTGTTGGGTGGTGCTGGTTCAATGGAAGCAGTTTTCACTGTTTTGGCTATGGAAAATGGAATATTACCTCCTACTTTGAATCTAGAGAATATTGATACTGAGAAATTCAAGTGTAATTATGTTCCTTTGGTAGCTCAAGAGAAAAAAGTTGATGTTGCAATTTCAAATTCTTTTGGATTTGGTGGAACTAATGCTACCATTTTGTTTAATAAATTATAATCTGTATATATTGCATGAAATTTCAAAATTTCCATATTTTTTATGATGGTTCTAATAATTACTCAATCTTTCCATGTAAAACAAAAATTTGCCTCCAGTAATATATATGAATAATAGGATTACGAGAAACCCGACCGCGATTCGTGCACCGCACCATAAACCATGCATGTGAAAGGAGCCAATTCTCTATAGAGTACGGGCCGCCATATCAAATTAAGTTTATTAATAACACAATGATGGCAATTCGTCATGATAATAGGGTAACCACTCGAGTTTTCTGCAAAACTTCAATAATGACTCGATGGTGGCTTGATCCATTGTTCTAGATCAATTTTTTTTTTTTTTTTCATAAAAAAGCAAGTTGGGTTCTAATAGAACAAAATAGACCAAAGTCCCAGACCAATATTTTTTCATCTTTATATATATGGATCTCCACGCAATAATTCAAGCACGCGCATACAAAAAAACAAAAGTATCAGATCAGAATCCGTACTTTTTGCACTTCTCTTCACAATAGTTTAACTCTTTACATCGAAACATGTTGGCTCGAAAAGCACTAACCAACCCAATCAAAAGGTCTTTACGATTCTTATCAACAGAATCAACACAATCAAAGAATCATGGTGGTACAGCTATCATGTTATTCAACATGGGTGGACCATCAACTGTACCGGAAACTTATGATTTTTTACTAAGATTATTTAGTGATAAAGATTTAATTCCACTACCGTTTCAATCATATTTAGCAAAATGGATTGCCAAAAGAAGAACACCAAGTATTGAAAAAAATTATAGAGATATTGGTGGTGGATCACCAATTAGAAAATGGTCAGAATATCAAGCTCAAGAAACTTGTAAACTATTAGATAAATTATCACCACATACTGCACCACATAAACCATATGTTGCATTTAGATATGCCAATCCTTTGACAAAAGATACAGTTGAAAAAATGGTTGAAGATGGTGTAACAAGAGTGGTTGCGTTCAGTCAATATCCTCAATTTAGTTTATCAACTACAAGATCTAGTATTAATGAATTAAATCGATTAAAAAAACAATTTGATCCAGAAAATAAAATTGAATGGAGTGTTATTGATAGATGGCCAACTCATCCAGGTTTAGTTAAAACTTTTGCGAAAAATATCAAAGAAAAATTGAATGAATTTGATGAACAAAGAAGAAAAGATGTTGTCATTTTATTTAGTGCACATTCATTGCCAATGGATATTGTTAACCAAGGTGATCCATATCCGGCTGAAGTTGCCGCTACTACTTACGCAGTTATGAAAGAATTGAAATTTTCAAATCCTTATAGATTAACATGGCAATCACAGGTTGGTCCAAAACCTTGGTTAGGTGCTCAAACTGCAAAAGCAGTTAAACAATTAGAAAAAGATGGTTGTAAAGGTATTATTACTGTTCCAATTGCTTTTACAAGTGACCATATTGAAACTTTACATGAAGTTGATATTGAAATGAAAGAAGATTGTCAAAGACCAGAATTATTCAAACGTGCTAATAGTTTAAATGGCGATCCAATGTTTATTGAAGCTATGGCAGATATTGTTCATACTCATTTAAATCCTGATGAAGCTAAAGCTGTTGAAAGTGGTGCAGCTATTAAAAATTACCAATTAGAAATTAAATAGTTTTTTTTTTTTTTCTCACTTCAAATAACTTGTACTAATTAATAATATATTCTTAAATTTTAGACAACAACGATACCACATAATAGTAATACCACATAATAGTAATGATAATCCTACTAATAATTGTTCAAATAGTTTTAGTAAGTGCGGTTTATAGGCCATCAAGTTATGCTCCAAACTTGAAAAGAATTGCACGTCAATATCCAGTAGACGCCACAGATCAATTACCAAGATTTGTTATGGCACAAGATTCCGGTTATGATCAGTTAATACCACAATTATCATTAGCAAATTCCACAGAACTAGATGAAACAACATTAGCTACATTAACAAAGAATATCAACTATTTAAGAGCAGGAGCTTGTCTTCATAATGGAGTTGTTAGACCGCAACAAGTTCGAAATAAATGTCCAGTTTGTAGATGGAGATTATTAACAGCATGGAAAATTCAATCCAAATTAGTTGAATATGGATGGGTTGGATATGATTTATCCACAAGAACTTATATTGTTGGGTTATATAGTGATAAAAATTTATATCCAACAGAATTTGCAAATTTAGCGTATAATTCTATTAATTTCCAATATAATAATCAAAGTTATGGCAAAATTAGTGAATCAGTACATCAAACAATGTTATTGATAAATGACACGATGAGTAAAGCTTTAGATATTCATATTCGACCTTTAGGAACTAATATACCAAAATTAATAAAGTTTGTTGGTTATGGTAGTGCAGGTCCTGTTGCAGAATTATATGCTTTAGAATATGGACGAAGTCATCCAAATATGGAAGCTAGTATTTTTACAATCAATTTACCAGCTTATGGAGATTTGGCATATGAAACATGGTTACATCAATTTTTTCAAACCAATAATCAAAATAATATACAAAGAATGATTAGTACAAGAGACCCATTAGCTCAATATCATTATCATTCAACAACTAATTATACAAGATTAGGGATAAAAGAATATATTACACACCCTAATCCTCATAAGATTGCAGTTTGGTTAACAAGTGATGCACATCAATTATCATGGAAAAAATCGAGTCCACAATTATTACAAATCATTCGAGCATTTGAAACAAAAACTTATCAATGTAACAATTGTTATGATCATTTATTCAAAACCAACCAATTAGATCCATCAAGTTATTCTTCACCGTTTGTTGATTATACTGATCAATTAGATTGTGGTTTACCAACAAAAAAAATCATCAAAAGTTTCTAAATCGTTTATATTAATATATTAGCAATAAAATAAATAGTAATAATAAATAAGTTTTTCCCTCCCTACTTTATTAGGAGGAATTTGATGCTTTTCTACCTCGTTTTTTGGCACCTTCTTCGCTATTTTCTCCTTCGGCTTTAGGTTCAACAGTAATAGGATCTGGATATTTTTCAACAGTTTCTTGCAAGAAATCAAAAGTTTCAGTAGTCATAATAGCTTGTTTTAAATGTGATGGTGTAACTCTTTTACTATTTCTTTCTTTTGCTTGTGCACAACTTTCATCGACCAATGCAACCATAAACAATTCCAATGCTTTTGCAACAACAATAGGTGTAGCTTGTGCAACTTTCCCGATATCTTCATCACTTTGCATCAACCTTTTGATTCTTGCTACTGGGAACCTTGCCTTGATTTCTCTTTCCTTTTTTGACTCCATCTTATTTTTATTTCTCTTTTGTGTAGTTTAAAGTTTACCGGTGTTTACAAGAGCTTGAACGATTTATACACTTGTGTGGGGCTGGGTCAGATTAATAGATTAGGTGCAGTAAATTTTTTTTTATTTGATCCAGGGAATTTGTGGCTTTTTATAGATATTTTTTTTTTTCATCATTTCCTTTCTGGTGGTGTCTTTAAATTAACGCGTGCTCGTTTCGTTGTGATTGGAAAAAAAAAAATCTAAAAAAATTTAGTGTGGTAAAAAAATTTTATTCTCAGAAAATATTTAAGGTGGTTGGTACTGTGAGGCTTGTTGTTTTATAATAAACTTGACTATAGATGCACCGTTTTGGGTGCATGGTAGGTGCATAAGCTTAAGGATCCTCCCTGGTACTGTTTAGATCTGATGCAGTTACTCCTGAATTGTTATTGCAACCTTTGTTACGGGTTTATCAGAAGTATTGGTCCAGGTTGAAGGGTCATTAATGGATTAATTAGTTAAGAGGAAGTGAATAAAATTAGTTGAGAAAGGAGCTGTTAATTCAAGCAAGCTAGGTGTTTTATATACCTATTAATCATGATTGTCACGGTGTTATATAGATGCTAGGTCACTTCTAGAATAAAATTTTTACTATCTCTATTTATTGTTTGTTGTGTGTCTATAAAATAGATTTACCATAAGCATATCAATATATATCAACTATGACTAGTCTATCGATCATTTATAGTTGATCGTGCACGTAAAATGATTCAAAACCATCAAGTTTTAAATAAACCTGTAGCGGGTATATGTAGCTATCGGACGCGTCTAGTATCATAAATGGATATATCCAAGCTTGATAGATATATAAGTATAAAAAGCTATAACTGTAGACCGGTTTCCATGGCTGATGACATACAAGTATACGTTTTGCTGCTCTGGATAACATTTCAAAATATGAAGCAACGTTATATTACTATAGTTAAGGTTCTGTTAATTAGCGAGCTCTAACATGAGTACCAGGTATATATAATCCCTGATCGTACTAGTAAGCTTATCATAAAGCGATTATAATATATATTAACATTGAAATCAATTAGTTAATTGCCATGCCATGCGTGCCATGAATTGAATTAATAGTAAAGAATATATATTATAATGAAGAATAAAACTAATTAGATATTTAGAAGAAATCTCTCGATATTTAACAATTCTTTCATTGTTAAGAACTAACTAGACAGCAGGCATAGAACATTGATATGGAGTTCACATTCCAAAGAATACCTAGTTAGCACGATTGCACCCACTACTAGCTGAGATGCATAAAAAATGGCACAAATAATATGCTTATCGAGTGTGGCTCAAAAAAATAATACCGCGTCACATTTCCACGCTTGAAGCAAAGTTCCTGCACACAAATACTACACCTGCTTAAAACAAACTCCACATGACAATTTTTTTTTTTTTTTTCGCTTTCATCATCACAGCAAAATAAATACCAAAAAATACTCGACATTTAATAACTTGCTTCTTCAACTCATTCGACAAATTTCCATCAATCATACTCACAACATTACAAAATTTGGTGCAAAAAATAGTATAGAAATGACTATTAAGCGCCTAGACGACCTTATTGATGCTACAAGTGACTCAGTAGGTCTACCACCAGACCTAATGAGAATGGCAATATGCTTATTAAGTGCATACCCATTCAGTGCATTATTAAAACGATTACCAGATAATTCTCGATTATTAAGAGAAATTTATTGCATTTCAATATCAATGTTTTATCTTTTGGGTGTTTATAATATGGCTTCAGGTGTTCGGACATTATTAATAAGTTCATTAGGGTGTTATTTTATTACAAAATATTTAAAAAAGAACCCATTTATGCCATGGATTAATTTTATATTTGTTATGACACATTTGTTTATTAATCATATTGGTGCACAATTTCATGATGGTTCATATGATACTAATGAAATTGATATTACTGGTGCTCAAATGGTTTTATGTATGAAATTAACTGCATTTGCTTGGAACGTTCATGACGGACTATATAATGAATCACAATTAACTGAATTTCAAAAGGAACGTGCTGTTAAAGAGCATCCACCTATTTTGGATTTTTTAACATATACTTTTTTCTTCCCATCATTATTAACTGGTCCAGCATTTGATTATAGTGATTTTAAAAAATGGTTAGATTTAACAATGTTTGATGAAACTATTAATGATAAAAAGCGAGGTAGAGCTGTTTATAGAAGAATTCCAAGATCTGGTAGAGTTAGTGCTAAAAAAGCAATGGAAGGATTATTATGGATTGCATTATGGACTCAAGTTACAAGATATGTTAATTTAGATTTTGCTAATTCGTCAGAATATCATTCAAGTAGTTTTTTTTATAAAATTGTTTATTTATATTTACTTGGGTTCACATTTAGATTGAAATATTATGGTGCTTGGAGTATTAGTGAAGGATCTTGTATTTTATCAGGATTAGGTTTTAATGGTAAAACTTCAAGTGGGAAATATAAATGGGATAGATTGAAAAATATAGATCCAATTGGACTTGAATTGGGTCAAAATGCTTTCACTATATTAGGATGTTGGAATATGAATACAAATCAATGGTTGAAAAATTACATCTATTTAAGAGTTACACCAAAAGGTAGAAAACCAGGTTTTAGATCTACAATGGCTACTTTTTTCACTAGTGCTGCATGGCATGGTACAAGACCTGGATATTATCTAATGTTTTTAACTGGAGCATTCTATCAATCAATGAATAAAGATTTTAGAAAAAATATTCGACCAATTTTTTTATCCAGTGATGGAGTTACACCAGGGAAATTCAAAAAAGTTTATGATATTTTATCATGGGTGGTTGTCCAATTAGGTTTTGGTTATATTGTTCAACCATTTGTTTTATTAGATATTGGCCCATCAATGGAAATTTGGGGTTCTGTATATTTTTATGGTCATTTATTTATTATGGTAGAAATGTTTTTATTTCATGGTCCATTTAAAAAGAATGTTATTGGATTTTTGAGAGCTTTACAACCAAAGACTGATACACCAAGTGAATCTCAAGTTAATAGTACTTCAAATAAACCATCAGACAAGATTAAACAAGATTCTCAAAGATTGAGAGAAATTCGAAAAGAATTGGAAATGATGCAAAATAATCCTACTTTGGGGGTCCCGACTGTTGATTTTGATAATTTTGATGATGATTTGAAGGAAGCTATTGGTGAATATGAAATGATTAAGGCAGATATTATTAAAGAATTAGATAAATTGAGACAAAATAAGGATGAGTTGAAGAAGAAGGAGTAGAGTAGTTATAGTTAATGTATTATAAGTTTTGATACACGTAAGACCAGCGCCACACACGCGTAGATCTATTAAAAAAAAATTAAAAAAATAAAAAGCTTGTAAATCCTTTGCAATGAATGACCCAGCAAGCGAAAGTTTACAACACAGTTTTTTACACCATCAAAAAACATCACTACTTCAACTACACATCTATCTCAATAATAATGAGTAAACTACAACGAACGATTGAAAGAACCCAAGAAAAAATCACTAACGGACAGTTCTATGAAGCTCATCAAGCAGTAAGAACTATTGCAGCTCGACATATTCGAACCAAACAATATCCTGAAGCAATTGAAATTTTATACACTACTAGTAAATTGTTATTAGAACACAATGAACAAGGTAGTGCTTCAGATTTAACTTTGTATATGTTACAAGTTTATAATCAATCATCATTACAAGTAGATTCATCAAGTCGAGGTAAATTAACTGAATTGTTGAGACTTTTCAGTCCAACAGAACCAACATTAAAAAAAATTGGATTAGAAATTAATAACTGGGTTACAAATAATGGTGGACCAGTTTATGGTGATAATGAATTAAATCATGTGTTAGGAGAAAAATTCGTTCAAGCTGATGAACCATATGAAGCAGAGAAATATTTATTATGGGGGAATAAAAATAGTTGTGAAGTATTAGTTAATATGTTATATGAATGGTATGAAGAAAATGAAGATATTGAAAGTGCACCAATATATTTAAGCAGAGCCGTTATTGGATATTTATTGGCTTCAAATATTCGAGATGCAAAAGAATCTTTAAAATTGTTTATTAATAAATTGAAAGAATCCAAAAAATTAGAGTACAACAATGCAACTGAAAAAGATGATCAAGAATTCTATGTTTTTGATCAAGCTCCTTTAATGGACTTTCTACAATTATTGGTTGTTTGTTGTCAATACGATAGTGCAGATATGTTTAATAGATTAAGAAACCGATATACTAATTCATTAGAATCTGCATCTGCTTTGAAACCTTCATTAATTAAGATTGGTACTATTTATTTTAATATCCAACCTCCAAGAAATCAAGGTAATATGCTGCAAGATTTAATGGGTAGTTTCTTTCAATAGAAATTAATAATATAGTAAATAAATAAATATGATAACTAATTTTTTTTGATACTTGAAGCATCCAAAGCTTCAATTAATTCGAACCTTTTATTACGCTCTAATTCATATTTTGCTTCTTCATAACTTGCCCATTTCCTTTTACGATCTTTTTCTGGCCAATCATCTTCTAAACTTTCTAATTTTAATTGATAAAACCAAAACTCTGATCTAGGAGGCCATGTACTATTTGCGGATTCTATTGTATCAGATTTCCAAGTTTTTGGAGGTCTTGAATCTTGAAATTTACCCAAAAATTTTATAATTTTCCCTATAGCTCCACTTTCTTCAAATGCTTCTCTTAAAGCAGCCTCTTCTGGTCCACTTTCATCAGTTTCTAATCCTCCTTTTGGTATAACCCAGTATCCAGCTTTTTGTGAACTAATCATTAATACTTTTGTATCATCTTCATTTAAAATAACTGTACCAGCAACTATGCGAGCTCCAGTTTCTGTAGAGTAGGCTAATTATATATTAGTACATCTCTCTCTCTAAATAATCAAATGTACCTTGATTTTCCCGTCCTTCACGGGCGACCATAGGTCTTGAATGTGACATCGTTATTGTAGAGTTGGTAAAGTTATGTTGTCGGAGGGGGAGGCGTTGGTAATTTATAGTTTTTTTTTACTGTAGACAGTTTTAACAAAAAAAGCATCACCAAAAATTATTTTCACCACGTTATGTATGAGTCTTGCAAACATGACCAAATATTATAAACAATTCATGAAATAGAAAAACGATGACACATAATTACAAAGTTTATTAATTACATAAAAGATTAATATTAGAATATAGAATAAAAAATTTACAGAAATTTTTTTTATTAGTACCTTTTTTTAGTCAAAATATTTTTGGTCAGGTTTTGTTAATTTTTTTAATTATTATAATATTGGAAAAATGGAAAGTAAATAGTCGTTAAATTCGTTAATAGAATGAACATGCATATAAATAAGATAAATAGAAAGTTTTCGTTAAATTATTAAAAAGAAGGTTAAGGTAATGGCATTGAACCAACAATAGTTGAATCGATTTTTGCAAATAATTGAGCTATTGGATCAGTTGGATTTGGTACACCACCAGCTCTAACCCAATCTAATACTGTACTGGTGCCAGCCCATCTCCCAACTTGTTCAATACCAACTTCAACTTGTTTATTCTTTTCTAAACCAGGGTATTTTCTTTTCACCAACTCGAATACTGAACCATCCATGCCATTATTAGCACCAGCCGCATGATGATCTAATCTTCTGGCATTAACTTTTGAAGCGACTATAATTTCCAGCCCATTAATACGATTTTGCAGTGATACATCAATTCGTTTATTTGGAGTATCCGTTGGAAATTCATCAACTGTTCTTGCATATTGTGACCCTTTAAATAATTCGCATTCAATAATCACACAAACTGCACCTAACAAATCATTATGAAATTGTGAACTCAGATTATTTAAATGTTGAAATCTTTTCTCTACCCAATTTAACGCACATGATAATCTATAATCCGGATCTGTATGAATGGGCATCATCCAATTATTTCGAAATAATGCTCCACCCAATGTATCTAAATTTTGACCTCCATTATAATGATGATGATGTTGTTGTTGAATTGGTAGCTGGTTTGTATTATATCTTGGTCGATTATTATCAAATTTTCTATTTGGTCGTCCACCAAAAGGTGTCTCTGTAACTACAACTGATTCGTCTAATCTTAAATTAGCTAAATTTGGAATTCTACCAGTCATAACCTTTCGATCTCTTTGTTGATTTGTAGTCGAATAGCAAGTATTCTTATAATCTTCTTGAACTATCAGTAATTGATTCGAATCTTTATTCTTTTTTGTTGTATAGTTAGTATATATGCTTTATCAGATTTTTGTATAAGTTGGATGTCACAAAAATAAAATGCAGTTTTACTTGTTCTGGAAGAGCCTATGTTGCTAAGTTATTAAGGTTACCCTGCTTATATTGATAGAACGATAGAGCAACAGATAACCAAATATAAAATCAGATATATACCAAAAAAATTGTAAGAATCGTTTTAAACAGAAATTATTTAACAGAAAAAAAAAAAATAATAATAATGAAGAGTGAAAGAAAAAAAGAGAGATTTTAATCAGCTTATGAGGCTAATAGATAGAAGATTCTTAGTTTCTAAAACTGCTTATGCCGTCTTAAGCGCTATCCACAATAAAGAATTTAATTTAAAGCGAGAAATCCGGTCCATCAACTCTCACGGTACTTATTTTGGCATATTTTATTACTTTGATAGTAGTCAGAGCACGCTTTAATGTTTACAAATTATTGTACTCAAGCATTGGTAACGATCAGAGCCGTAAAGTGAGAGGCTCAGTTTGCCGATCACTGATTATGTAAGCCGTACGCGGGTTGTGTCATCCAATTTGGATCACTGTGCGTAGAAAACTTTTAGCGAGAGTGGTTAAGCATGCTTGAGGGGCACCTACCTGGTAAATTTAAGCGTACTGTATCCATATATATACATTACATGCTGTATCGCTGCCATGGTCTTTGGTTATTCGATTAGGGTAATAAGCCTTGTCTGCTGTCTCAAATACTGCAGCCATGGTAACTACCGGTTACACTAAAGCCTCACCATAGAAACCTCATGAAACATTGTTTTTTCGTTAAATTTTTTAGAATGAATAGACCTAAAAAACAACATTATGATTTGTTTCGTCCAGTTAGGTCAGTCTGGATATACTGAACTATTGGCATGTTGAGTTAACCTAGTTGTCCAATACATTAAATAAAATAATCCAATATTAAATCTAATTGGCTAAATTCACGTATAGATTACCAATATATATACTAGTCAGGTCATGCTCAGAGTATTATACTCGCTGAAATTTTAAAATCTCAGGTATACTATAGTCTTGTCATTAGACTAGGCTTTAATGCTGACTCAACCCGCAGGAGACGGTACCATCCTATAGCTAGGCTGTGGATGGATCCATATGTACACTTGTACAACCATATTACATGCATGCACTAATTTTTTGTGGTCAAGCATATGGATGATCAGATATTTGAGGGATTTTTAATTATTTTTTCATGCTTGCATCCATATACCCTAACTGAGTACTTTAATCGTCGCAAATGAGCCTTCTTAAGACTGATGTTACTACAGGCATGGAAATCCGACTCATCCATCTACAGGGAGAAAAAATGTACAAGTATATGTATATGATATCATTGATACCAAACCATCCAATATCCATATAATATTAGCACGTACGATATCATAATATAAGAATCTACTAGAATCCTCCACAAGATATATATAAATTTTAATCACAAATATATATTATCGCGAGCTACTACAATTATTATGCCAGCTGTAATTACATTGTAGTAGTATCCTATAGTAGTGATGCTTCTTGAGCCGGTATAACCTACTGTAGATTTTAATTACAGTACTAGTGACTGGTATACCGTTTCCGATTAATATCGACTCGCTATATGGAGAAGAACTACAAGTATCTATATATATCTATTTTGAATAATGCGCATATACATATTAATTTCATCATTGCATGCTTGCAATGTAATACTCACTACAGCTATTATAATGTTACTAAATAAAGTCTGACTAAACATATATAGTGCTATTATCATATATGTGTGTATACCATTTTAAATTAATGAATTCTTTTATTAATTAATACAACAATTCAACCATCTGATAATTCTTAGCCACTGTTGCATTTCAGTCAGAGTTGAATTCAACCCATTCGAACTGGAGAAGGTCAAAACAGGTACCTGAGTGATGATCGATCGGCGGTTAGCTTCACCAAACTTGTGGAATCAAGGTTTATCCCGCATCCATCCAGTATAGGATACAGTTTGTTAAGATTCCTCATGATGTAATAAAGCGTTTACCACTCAGTATTTTCTCAGGAGAACCAAATTTGCATCGATCGGATAAATTAATTAATATTGATGACATATATGGATGGTATAATCTTTCATCTATAATATGGATCCAGGATACATCTAATGCTACCAGGTACATGTCTATGTTATACAACTATATATGGACATCTGGATTAATTCTAGTATCCAGATCGATATATAATATTCCAAATATCGGCCGATTGATACTAATAAATAGCTCCAGCTGGTGTACAACCTAACTATAGGAAACGGAATTGCAGTATCAACTATTCATTATAATCAGTGATTGAAAATGTCGAATGAACTAATAAATCTACAAGCTTACATGTACGACTGACTCTTGAGTAAAAAATCCTACTGTAGCTATAATACATTCATAATACGTATTGCGATTAATATTACTTTAAGGAGTGCAGGAAATCTGATACTGAATAGTTGAAGTACTGTAGCCTGGCTATACTGTAGATAGCTAATTTTAGATGAGCCTCATTTCCCTGCAGCCGACTTATAACGTTACCTTATCGACCATAGTATACAGAATATATCCTGTAAAGTTTAAATTTATCACAGGTTCAATTGTTGACCATCGGGAGCTGCCTACTTTATAGCAGTGATCTTAGTCCTAGCCGAAATATAATACCTATAATATAAGATATCTTATATATATATATATACATGCATATATATATTGAATGCTTATTATATATTCATATATGTTGTATTGAGCAATATTTATAATCCAAAAAAAGGCTTAAGTTGTTCCGTGCGAAAATCTGATTCGAATAATAATTCATGGTAGATGAGAAGCTTGAGTTTAATATCTATATATTATGAATTAAAAACAATTCCAATACTGATCGATTAATGCATGAGTGTTAATTAGTATAGTCTATAGTTCTGATGAGCTATAGAACTAGAAAGTATTTCTAGATCTATGATTTATACAGTAAAGCCTAGGCAAGCGTCATGCATGCATAAAGTAATAGTCTAATTATAGTATGTTGGAACAAAAACTATAACGTTATACACAAGTCGAAATTCGATTGAGCGGCCAGTGCGCATAAGCCATATTTACTGTGAATTCTGTCAGATCAATTCAATTTTACAATTACAATTGTAAATTTGACTGAGAATATAATGGAGCATGCTTGCAATATATTGCTAATTGGGTAAGTTATCGATCCTATATATATATATCATGACGTCCCGCTAATATGACCTATGTATCGCCAATTCACTATATATAATAGTTGATTAGAACACACTAACTTGTAGTCTCCTAACGATACTTAAAAATTTACTGTCAGTAATTCAACCTACAATATAGAAAATTTCTATAAAGAAACAAATTATTATATTAAATAAAAAATTAAAAAAAAAACAACAAATCTAATGGAAGAAACTTTCTGATTTTTACATTACTTTAACAACTTTAATCCAAAGTTTTATTTTTTGCCAAATAAGACAACAAATCAACCTTAGTAACAATATTAACAGCTTTGACACCATTTTCAGTTCTTTCAGTAACAACAGCAGAAGAATTATGTTCAAAGAATCGACTTAATGCACTTAAAGGAGTATCAACAGTAATTTCACTGAATTTTCTCTTTGATTTACCAGCAGATGGAGTACCAACAGTAACATTTGATGAACCAACAAAATCACTTAATTTTGAGAAATCTAACATAACATCTTTAACTAAAGAATCATTGTTTACTTTATTTCGGCTCATTAATGATAAGACATTACCTAAAGTAACCATACCAACCAATTTACCATTTTCATTTGAAACTGGTAATTGATCGAAACCTTTATCTCTTAATAATTCAATAGCAGAACTTAATTTAGTATTATCTCGAACAGTAACAACTGGTTTTAATTTTAAATCTGCAATAGTAGCACCTTTATATTGTTCTTTTCGTTGTTGATTTTCTTTTAAAGTTTCATCATCAACAAAACCATTATAATTCATCCAATCATCATCAACAAATTTAGTTAGATAACTTCTTAAAGAATCTGGCATAACAACAACTAAAACATCATTTTCAGTTAAATCTTTAGCAACATTTAATGCAGCAGCTAATGCACTACCACTTGAACCACCAACTAATAACCCTTCTTCTTTAATTAATCTTCTTGATAATAAAAATGATTCTCTATCTTCAGTTTTAATCCATGAATCAACAACTTTTCTATCCAAAACTTCTGGGATAAAATCATAACCAATACCTTCAACTTTATATTGTTCACCAGATTCATTTAAAGATTCTGGTTGAGCTAAAATTGAACCCTTTGGATCAGCACCGATAACTTTAATATCATGATTTTTATTTTTTAAAGCATTTGAAATACCAGTAATAGTACCACCGGTACCTGCACCTGTAACTAAATGAGTAACTTTACCATCAGTTTGTTCCCAAATTTCTAATCCAGTACCATTTTCATGAGCTAAAGGATTATCAACATTTGAATATTGATCTAAAATGACTGCATTTGGGATTTCTTTTTCTAATCTTTTAGCAACACCAATATGTGATTCTGGTGCATCCCATGCTGCTTCAGTTGGAGTTCTAACAATTTCAGCACCTAAAGCTTTTAAAACAGAAACTTTTTCATTTGACATTTTTTCTGGTAAAGTAATAATAGTTCTATAACCTCGAACTGCACCCATTAATGCTAAACCAATACCAGTATTACCACTAGTTGGTTCAATTAAAGTATAACCTGGTTTGATTCTACCTGATTTTTCAGCTTCTAAAACCATTCTTTTGGCAATTCTATCTTTAACTGAACCACCAGCATTAAAATATTCACATTTTGCATAAATTGGACATTTAATACCTAAAGATTGTGGGATTTTGTTTAATCGAACTAATGGGGTATTCCCAATTTGATCAATAATACTATCTAATGGTTGTGACATTTTTCGTTTCTATTTATTTTAAAAAAAAAAAAATATTGTGGTGTTGTAGGTTATAAGTTTGATTTTTTTTTTTTTTTTTATTGAAGAATTTTTTTTTTTTAAGATCATAGAGAGGTGACATCTAAAAGATTACCGCAGTGACGCCGAAATTTCTGTACGCTTGTTAAAGGTTATTAACGGGCCTGGAGCTTGAAAAAAAAACGTTATTTTCGTGCTTTAAAACGTACTCAAACGTGCAGATCTCGAAAACTAGAAAGGGATTCTACACGCGATGATGAAAATTTTTTTGCACAATAATTCCGGGACGGTAAAACTTGGGAGCTAACTCTGCACGTGACAGCTTAGGTCACGTGCATTGGTCAATTGGCGAGAAATAAAAACCAATCTCGGTAATACGGTATTTGAAAAAACTTTAATAAAATTAAGTCATTCACAAGATATATTTATCGGTTTTATCCTTATTTAAAAAAAAAACCTGTTGATCTGGGGATATTTTTTTTTTTTTTTAAGTCACTATTCATATTTTGCCACATCCATATTACCGCTTTTTCTATATAGTTCAACCGGGTATGCATTCACATCATTTTCATAGTGGACAATATGTCCAGCATGCTAAAGATCAACTAGAAGACTGTATTCAGGAAGCAATAAACAATAACTACGAAACTTTATGCCTCACCGAACATATGCCTCGAGCAGATTCTCGAGATTTATATCCTGAGGAATTAGCATCTGGAACCACATTACAATCATTAGAACAAACTTTTGATGATTATTATAATCATGCGAAAAGATTACAAGCACAAGAAAGTAGAATAAAATTATTAGTTGGTACAGAATTGGAACATATTGATTCACGGTATTACCCATATATTGAGAATTTAAGGAAAAAATATAACTTTGATATGGTTGTTGGGTCTATACATCATGTTCATACTATTCCAATTGATTATGATTTAAATAAATGGGTAGAAGCTAAGAAACTGTCGCAAAATAATAGTTCATTGGAACTTTATAAGCAATATTTTGATGATCAATATGAAATGTTACAAAATTTAAAGCCCGATGTTGTTGGCCATTTTGATTTGATTAAATTATTTGCAAGAAAAGAACATGTAACTGAATTTGATTTTGATGATTTAACAACAAATGAGGATATTTGGTCAAAAGTGGTCAGAAATATTGAGTATGCTATTAATAATGATTCAATGATTGAAGTTAATTCTGCTGCTATTAGAAAAGGTTGGGATCATCCATATCCTTCTCCAGAGATTGTTAAATTGGTTAATGAAAAAGGTGGGAAATTCTGTTTAAGCGATGATTCTCATGCAATTGCTCAAGTGGCATTGAATTATCATAAAAGTATTGACTATTTAAAAAATTTGGGGGTTGATAAAGTTTGGTATTTGGATATTGACGAACAAGGAAATGTTAGCCAAAAGAGTAAAAATATGGATGATATTAAAAAATGGTGTGAAGGTGTATCTCCTAAATCCACTTAATTAATTTATAGACTATAGATCATAGATCAAATTAAGAGTTATAAAGATATTATAGAGAAATATTACTATTCATTAGATAAATTCGTATCCTGGTGGTAGATCTAAAAACTTTGAGTTGAAATTCCAACTCACTCATACGCAGATTATTACTTTAAAAAGTCAACTTAACTAATTCGCATATGATGATACGTTTATATTGGATACAAAATAATTACTAGATATCTTATTGAATGTTCGTAAATCTATAGATCTTCTCTAATCTTTTGTAAACTTTGTAATTGTTTGCCTTCCGCATCATAATTTTCATCTGCCAAGTATTTTTTAAATGCCTCCTTAATTTTAGCCCATTCATCATCAACAATACTGAACCAAGCAGTATCTCTACTTCTCCCTTTTACAATCATATGTTTTCTAAAAACCCCTTCGAAAGTAAAGCCCAATCTTGTTGCAGCAGCTTTGGAAGGTCCATTGAAATTATTACATTTCCATTCAAATCGTCTATATTTCAAATCTTCAAAAACATATTTTGCCATCAAATATTGAGCTTCAGTAGACATTTTAGTTCTTTGTAATTTCCTCCCCATTAAAATATTCCCAACTTCAACGCATTTATTGTTTGGATCTAATCTCATTAAAGTCATATACCCCAAGGCTTCCTTTGATTCAGTATTAATAATTGTATAAAATAATGGATCAGTAGATTTTGTCTTGTTTGTTAGGTTTTTTAAAAAATCTTCTTTTTCAATGAATGGACCATCACCCATGAAGTCCCATAAATCTAGATTATCTGGTCCAGCACAATTATTCCATAAATCTTCAGAATGATCCATCGAAATTGGTTCAAGAATTACTGAGTTACCAATAAATTTATGGGTTTTGTCTGGGTATAATGGTTCTGATTTTGGAATTATATCACCAATAAATCTTGTTGGTTCTGTCATATTTTCCTATTGCTTTTTAAATTATATTGTATGATTGATTGATGCAGATTTTGAGATGGAGAAACTTTCCTGCGACGATGCTGTTTATATATACACCATCGATGGTGTAGATTGAATTTCAAGTTTTCAACAATCCTGCGCGTGGGGGGAAGAGATTCGGGAGCGGATGGTGCGGTGATGCGGAGATGCGGAGTTTTGGGGTTCTCATTTCCGGCCATGCTTGAAAGAAAAACTTTATAGTGTGATAAATCAGCTTTTTTATTTTATTTTTTATACACTAAAAAGTTTTTACACGGTATTTTTTTTTTTTTTTAGTGGGAGGGAATGTGCGGCGCTAACCTAACTACTGAGCACATAACTGAGGCTCAGTAGTCAATTATTTGATGATGCCCCTTAATAACAGTTACAAGGTAGACTTATGGTATTACACTTCAGGTTATATCGTTCAAACACAATCTTCAATAAAATATCCTTTTTTATATGCCTCTATATGTATTCAAATAACAAATAATCAGTTGGGCTAGAAAAACCAATTTGAACCTATGGGTCACCCTAAATAATACCAATGCTTCAAATTCAAAACCATTAACTGATTTCTACTAATTATAACTAGACATGATTGAAGAATTATGCTAGCTATAATTATATCTGATTATATATCTGATTAAAAAATCCAACTTGAAAAATATTGTTTTTATCTTAAATTATTTTATATATGTTTATAAAAGATGTAGGTACAATTTCCTGGAAAACAATACCCCTATCTATGATACCAGCTGATTTATAATAAGAGTCTTTTACTCAGTTTTACCGAACCTTTTGGGCCTTGCTACTCTCCAATTCAGCACCTTTCTCAGTCAAAGTTCGTTTTCTACTAGACCGTCTTAGTCCTTCAATAACACTAGGCCCACCAGTATTCTTATATTCATTACCGGCTTTACTTAAGCTTCTTTTTTCTTCACTTCTACTTCTTTTACACTCAGCCTGTTTTGGCTTGGTTTGATATTTATTTTCACCATACTCATGATCCAAAATCCCTTCCTTAGCACCTTTAAAATACCATTCCAAAACTTGTTCAAAAGTATAAACATCAAACTTTTTATTATTAGCAAAAGATCTCATGAATTTTCGTTTAGATGATTTGGAACCTACAACAGTAGGGTTTGAAATGATAATAGAATCTTGGTAATCTAATTCTACTAATATACTCAAACTTGTAATTGGAATTTTACCTTTTACTGCAGTAATATAACCGTAGTATTCCAACTCTTCTAATTGAGCCTTGGAACATCTGTATAATTTATCAGCATTTGTTAAGTTGTTGAAGCTACTGTTTGTGTTAGAGTCGAAGGATTGGGATGGGGTGCTAGATGGTGATGATGAGTTAGATGAGCTAGATAATGATGAAGTAGGCTCAGGTGGTACTGGTGAGTTGGCTGACGTATTGTTAGAAGTATTACTTAGCGCATCTGTAGGAGTGTTTCTCGGCGTTATCATAGGAGTGTTGTTGTTTGGTGTATTATTTGGGGTACCTGTAAGTGCACCTCCAAGTGGTGGAGGTGACATATAACAGCTTTGTATTTTTTTAAAGACTAGCTTACCATAACATGGACCAAACCTCTTCAATTGAGGAATAGGAGTAACCAAGTCTTCATCAAAATTGGCAAGAAAGTTTTGAAACCGACTATTTTGTTGCATATTTTTCAAGTGATCTTAAGAAAATTTTAATATATACTTGCAATGGTGTAGTGTTTTATTTTTAAATCAAGAATAAGTATCCTAAAATGAGGAAAATCTGAAGAGCTTTTATATTTTTCTTTTGAATTAGGTTCTAAATATATTCAAACTTACCTCTCTCTCTCTGTTACTAGTAACTGATATCATGGTAGAACTTTGATTAAGTGGAATTTCGAGTAATTTTTTTCTTATAGTCGGTACTGAGTTTCTGAGTGTTCTGATTTCGAGAACTTTTTATTTTTTTTCCTTGATCTATGTTATAATAAACTTTAATGTTTAGAAAAGAAAATAGTTTGATTTTACAGATCCAGCACGCAAATGACGCCTACGCGCTGAGATGGAGTAGTTTGAGATTTAAAGTTTGAGATCTTGTGACAGCCGCGCAAGGTGCGGCTCAGCTTAAATCTGGTATTGTTTAAGCTGTGTTCCTAGTATGAAAAATGCATTACACTGCACAGAGTAAACTCGAGTAGAGAAGACTGATTAAGACTAATTCTTTGTACATATTTTAAGTAGTCTAATTAATTAGAAATGTTTTTTTTGATCTGACAATTAATATATATAACTGATTACATGAATCACCACCTACCTAAGCTCATAGTCTCTGGTTAAGTAGTTGTGTACGTACCCTGGTATACATTTTGAACACATACCTGCAGACTAGTTACCTACTAACAGCCATTATAATAGCTAGCACTAGTCAGAATATAGCACATATATAGTAGTGGAGAATGCCACTTTTTAAGAAAACGACGGTATACATGACTGACATAGATATCCTGGTAAAACTGAGTATAACTAACTACGTGACGTATACAGGGTTGATATCAAAGAGGTATGCATGGGAGCTGTAGATTTTGATATATAATCAGCTGCAGAATAATCAGCAAATTCTGAATCACCGCTATTTTATATTAAAACAACTTATACCAACTGCTAATATTAAATAGCCTAGATATTTCAGAAATGTATACTTTAGATAAAAAATCACTTATAAGAAAAAAATTATTAAAATTATTATTTATAAACAAATTTATACTCAGTAAATAGTAATATATACCTGAAAATTATTGGTTATCTGAATCAAATTCAGCTTCAACAAAATCATACTCATCATCACAGTTAATAACAACCTCGTTTTCTTTATAATAGTTATAAACTTCATCAGAGTCCATTACAATAACTTGATCTTTCAAATCTTTTGGAACTTCAAAAACTGGTAGCTTAACAGGGTAAGGATTATCAACCATTAAATACCCATCATCAGTAATTCTAAAAAATGTTTTATAATACAAATCAATAGACTGAGCTCTTATACTTAACTCTTGAATTTGACATAATTCTAAATGATTTAACTTGAAAACATGTTTATTTTTTGTAGTATCAAAAGCTGATGATTTTTTAATTAATCCGGGGTATGGTGTGCAGTTGTAGCCAATAGGGGCTTGTAAATGATCGAGCAAAGATGAGAGACGTTTGTTTAATGTGGCTTCGGATAATCTTGAAAAGGCGACCATTTTTCTGAGGATTTTAAAATTTGAAAGATAGTTGTAAATAAGAATGAAGGTGAAAGTGAACAGAATTTTTAGATAGGATGATGATGAGCTTATATAGTAGATATGGATTAGACTTTTTTCATCGAATGGGAGGTAAAAGTTGTTTGAGTGATATTTTTAAAATTTGGAATTCGAATTTTTTTTTAAAAATTTTGAGTTTGAAATAGCTTATTTCCATTTACAAAGTAGAATGGTTGATCACACTGTTTTTAAATATTATCCTCAAAACAGATCCACTGAACCAAATTCCACCGTATCTTGATAGATCATTAAAGAAATCGTCTAGTTCAAAAAAGGATCATATATATAAATTATAGGATTTTGTTATTCTTTTCTTATAGAAGTTTTTTATTACTCCTAAAGTTATTACGCAGTTGAACTACTAATTTATTGGCTATTCATAAAAATTGCATTGTAAGTGTTTGCTATTAATAAAAAACTTTCATCTAGTCTATGTTGTCAAACTAAATACGCACTCACCCTCTTCAATCTCAAATACACTTCTATCACACTTTCTTGATTTATTAATATTTTTCATTCCTTGCTCAATCCCCAAATAATAATATTTTATCAACCTTCTAAGTATAACTGCTTTCCCAGTAACAGAACATTTTAAAAAGTTTTCCGTTTCCTTATCAATATAACATTCATCCTCATTATCATAGTCCCAAATATGTATAACCCCATCATTCAAAACATATAAGATTCCACAAGGTTTGAATCCATAGTTCAATCCCAATCCATTGTAATACCCACAAGAGTAAATTCGTTTAAGGATTTCCAATCCGCAAGAATACATCATTTTACCTGATGATGATGGTGGTAGTGGGGGTATAGTAAAATCAGGTTTGAACTTGCAATCTTTGTAACATAAAATTGCACTATCAATATACATTGTAACAACAGATAATGGTTGCTTATTCCATCTGATTATAGAGTCTTTGGTTGTGGTGCAGTTAAAAAATGGGGTGTAGGTTGCTTCTGGAAGTCTTGATGGTGGTTCTAAAAGGTTGTTCTGAGAATCATACCCCAGGGTGGAAGTTGATGAGGGATTATTTATGGAGTTTTGGTTGGCTTCGGAGGTATTATGCTCTTCAGCTGAGTTACAATCGTAGCTGGTCATGCGTGGGTAGGTCATTTTCTTGAATCTATATTCTATTTCGATAAATGATTAATGAAGAGATATATAGTATTTGAAATTTGGCTTAAATAGAATATTAGTTTCCTTTGTAGAAACATTTTGAGTTTACTCATCATATTTAGATTTTATAGCCAAAAGTAACAAATCTAACGAATCTTCAGGTGGTTCCCAGCCTTCTTTGGTTTTTTTTTTCAGAAGTCTCTCTGTCTAAAGCTTTGTTACACATATATATATTGAATTTGAATAAACCAATTATAATGCAAAATCATATACACGGTATATCAGTTTATTTCAGTCTAATTTACAAACTAAAACTAGCTAAAATATCATGAATCTATATATCATGTTCATCATGTTCATTCTAGATCATTGAGTTGTTGTTTTTTCATACATTTTAACCCCAGTCGCAACACCTGTATAATAAAAATGCATCAGCATATCAAAACTAAAACTCTTATGAGACACGAACTTGTTCATATAAGCTTTAATATCTTTATTTAAAAATTCTCTACTATAACGATCATACCAAACATAAACATGATTTTCTTGAAAATATATAACACCACTTCTTTCATATCTGGGACTTGCGACGGCAATACCATTACAAACCCCACAACAATAAAGTAACTCCATATCTTCTAAAGTTAAAACGTATTTATTTTCAGAGATATCTGGATATTCAGTTATTGCTGATATTTTAAATTTTGCAAGCCATCTATTAGGGAATTCATTTTTTTGCATTTCTATTTGTAATGCTATTGATGAGTATGATTCTTCTAAGAAAGTTGTTTTGGAATGTTTTGTCGTTCCTTGATGAATAAACGGCGTTTTGATCTTATCTAATAGAAAATCATAATCATCTTCAGTAAGAACATGAAATGAATGTTTGTATTCAACAATTAGGTTTGGCGCGACTCTTTGTGGCACATTTTCGGGCGATAATGGGACTACTTGTGTGTTGTTGGAATCTAGTGTATTTAATGTATTTGGAGTATCGAATTGTTTTTTATAATCATCGAAGGATTTGCTAAGCTTCAAAGTTTCCTGGCGTAATCTTAACCTATATCGCTTAGCCTGTAATAGTTTATTGTCATGTCCATAAGTAACTTTGTTATTCTTTTTAGCCCTATTAGTGGTACGTATATTATTTTCTTGTTTACTTTCACTCATTTTAAGATCACCATCAGTATCTCTATCACTGGCAACTATTTTTTTAGCTTTTTTATTTTGTTTCTTTATGTTATTATATTTCATATTCTTAAAATTCTTATTATTATTATTATTAACATGTTTACATGAAGCATTTTCATTTTTTGTATTTTTATCACCAATATCTTTATCACCAATATCTTTATTAATTGAAATCTTAATATTTTTACTTGTATCTTTTTTTATCGCATTCCCAGTATCTTCATCTCTAGGATCTTCAATAATATCGCCATTATTACTGGTATCTATACTAGTTGCTTCTGTTTCAGCTAAAGTTTCTTCTTCACTTGAGTCCTGATAAATCCCATGTTCATGCTTATTTAATCTTTTGGATCTACGGCGCTTCCCAACCCATGTACTCATAGTTCAATATACCTTAGCACTTTGAACCCTTAATTATAAATAAATTATAGTTTCAAAATTACTAATATGCTAATTAATATTAGCTAAATATATATAGCAAAAGTTGTTCAAAAGTCCTTCAGAAATCAATAGTAGCTAAATATATGTAGCAAAAGTTGTTCAAAAGTCCTTCAGAAAACCACTAGTAGCTAGGTTTCTTTTACTGCTAGGAATAGTTTGTTGAGGTGTTTAACTGATGTAATATACTCAAAACTAATAGACGCTTTAAATTTCTTTAGCTTAGGTTTTTTAATGTAAAACAGCGAGCCGCATGCGGCTCAGGGGATTATGGTTAAGCTATAGTAAGAAAGTTTTAACTTTCCTGTAGATTTTCTTAGGAATTGGAAAGATTGGTCATGTTTGAGTTTAAATAAGTTTTTAAGTTGTATAGATAAACCAGGATTTATGCAACATTGCCAACCTCCACTGGTTTTCTCTTTTCAATTTGTCATTACTATCTATTTATGCAATTTGCTGCTTCATGAGCTCCTGTTAGTATTGGAAGTCATCATGAGATGGCCTACACTACCAACAAATTGGTAATGGAACTGCAAGAGGAGGGGTTCCAATAGCCAATTGACAGGCGTGAGTTGCTCCAGGCTAGCAGGTTAGCTCAGGGGCATTTGCTAACGAGTAGGGTGAAGATCTCGAGAATGGCATGTGCTCGAGTTCCGAATGTACTCCTCTTATAGTTTTAATAACTGTAACAACTAATTAACTAACTTTTGAAATTGTTGTTACCTGATGTGCATCTATATCTATAGCCTGGCATACATCAAAGTATCAATTATTATTGTATAGTCTTAATTTTTGTATTGTAAGAGAATAAATCTTTTATTAATTGTTAATCTCTGCTGGGGAAGCTGTATAAGAACTGCATCATTTCGTGTCTGGGCACCTCGGTATTCAAACAGCAGGAACTAAGCATCGTATTTCTAAATTATCCTTCTTAATATATTTATGTATGAAACTTGTCCAACCTGTGTAGAATCTATATTATAAAGTATATAAGTATATATTATATATAAGCATCCCCCGTTAAGCCCTCCTCGAAGATATCTCAGAAAATTACCCTAGGCTTTGATATTGTTGAAATTTGAAAATCATCGCAGATCTACTATAGCTAGCAGATTTAGCCGCAGCGTTAATGATGCATGGTAATGAAATCCGGTAAAAATACCCATCTTTCATATCTTATTATAAATATCCTGGCATACGATGTTCATCTAGTTAAAAAAAAATTCAAGCTGTTATAGAGTTCAACTACTACGGGAAGTGCGGCGTCTCATTTAGCTATTTATATATATTGAAAGCATTATTAGCATTAAAATTAAGTTACAACGATAATGATAAAGATACATATACGTTTTGGAGGTAACAAGATATATATATCTATCATGATGTAACACTGTAAGAAATTAAATTAGAGCTACAAAAGGTTTAGAAACCAAAAATTTACCATAAATAATGAAAATAAATTAGCTATAAATAATGTTATGAAAAAAACCCTTCTGATTGACAGTGATATAGTGTTATGATGATTAGAATAATAAATAAAATATAGCTTAGCTTTATATATCCCATAATTCACTGCAGGAACTATGAATATTAAAAATAAAGCACACTTGATTCATATCTTATAAAGTTTACTCCAGAAACCTTTTAGAATAAAACAACCTTTGTCTCATCATCTTCACATTTACCACCAGTATAACCATCTTGTAAACATGTTTGCTGAATATCATTAATAATACTATAAACGCTTAAACACTTGATATGGTTTTCACCTTCATGACCAGTTGGCATAGTGACACCTCTAATACATCTCCATGGATCACAAACACCTACATGAGCAGTACCCGAACTAGTAATAGTGGTACATTTACTACCTGCACCATTACTATTACAGCATGTATATTCCCAGTCTTTTGCCTCAACTGCACCTCGGATTTCATTGACAACAGCAGTGGCATCTTCAGTTTTGACACTCAAGTTATCGCAGGTGATTTTACATTTTGCTGCGATTAAAGTCGACAATGATGAGATGATAAATGCGCTTGAAAATTTCATTTTTTTTTTCTTTTTTTGTGTGTGTAGTTTCTCTTGTAATATCAATTTGTTATTTGATATATCTGTATTGATGGGTAAAACAATTCATACATTTAGTAAAATTGGTGGCTCTTTTATAGTGTTTTGGAAGTTCGTATTTGTGCACTGGGTATTTGTGTATATATGTGGGGTTAATATTTGATGTTTACTTGTTTTGATGTGTCAGTTTATTGGTGTGTTTTGCTTTGATATATGGTAGTTGCAGCTATCCATGGTGCACTGAATCAAAAATTTCATGTCTGAATCTTTTGTTTATCACTCATACGGCTATACAAAAGTAAATTTGTGTGTGCGTATTGGCCCATGGATATTAAGTTTAACTGGTGGAACCGTACAAAAATACTTAACTGGTTAGTTATATAACTCGACATAAAAATTGATGGAACTAACTATTCAGGAAACACCTTTATTTTTCAAAAGTACTTTATAACCTATTTTGAATAGCATCATACCTATAATATCCAAAAGAGCACTTAATATAAATTATTAGTTACAATATTTTTAGTAACTTAATGTAATTGAACTTCTTTAAAGCTCTTCTGCAAAAAGATTATGGGCATATTATTATTGGTGCAGGTTCTTGAGTTCATATTTTAACTTCCAATTGAATTACAGTTGTAGTTTTGAGAAACTGACGTCCTTTTCTATAGCATACATGAGCCCCATGATTGGTTACTCTAAAAGGAAACCCCGAGTATATTTAAACTCAAAAGGCTCGATATACAATACCATGGAGTAAAAATGATGGTAATTAATTAAGCCATTGATTGTCATGATGTTTCGGATGATCATCGGGACAGACTAACAAAAGTATGGATCGTTTCATCCCACGGTAGTCTTTTTTTAAGCTTAAAACTATGAAATGTGCCTGAATTGTTGAATGTAGAATGGAGAAAAAGCATCAACGTAACATTAAAATTTACCGACGTTATTTCCTTCTCCTCTTTAAAGCTTATAATTACGTAGCATCAGCAATAATGAGAGTTAAGTTTTAATCAAGGTTTAGCACTGATTGAGTTGCTGGTTGGGGTAATTATAATCAGCTAAGTTATCTTGAGAACCCATTGCAGTGATCAGTTTTGAATCTTAGAATATCTATTTGATACATAAACTTCTATATATCGATACTACGATCGAAGCTATAACCTACAAATGTATGTTTGAACCAAAGCAATCCAAATCAGACGGTTTTCGATAGTTTACGAAAATCAGCTTATAATGTTGATATAGGTGGTATATCACAGAGCAAGCTGATACAGTTGATCAAAACGGATAGATCAAGATAACCGAAATCCCGCCAGTTTGAATATCGGATAGTGAACTCCTTAATAATGTTAATCACTCATTATAATCAACTGTAAGTTGTTGGACCTCAACCAATCGAAAGATATCTTTATTAACACGTCGGATTCCAGTCTCTTATTGAATTGGAAGGCTTTATCATTTTAATTTAAGTATTACCTGACAACGAATCGAGGTTCCGCAGTTTTCTGCGCCGTTAATGATGATCATCATTCTGGAACCTGGAACTGAATGTTCGAGACTAAATTTTTAAATACACTTGCCCTGACAGGATAAGGCTTATGCATGACACTGCATACCATGGCCAAAAAGACTGATGTAATACTACTTTAAAAGCATACTTTAATCATGGATATTATGGGTTGGGCAGTGGGGTTGTCTGTTAATAATTTATTTTTTGTATCTGCTCTCCGCAGTTTATTGGCTGTTATACAGTATGATATGCATTGTGCCGGCCGGGATTTATAACTACATGTACTACTGTAGGATAGATGGTAGTTCAATTTTGTAGAGTTGCCCTGAATGATCCCTCATGACATGCAGTAGACCCAAGCTCAAACTACCATGGCATGCATGATAGAAGGATTAATGTATTTACATTACAATTACAGTAGTAGGCTATGCTATTTTAGGCCAAATTTATTTTTAAGATTGGTGTAACTTATTCACTCCATCTTATTCATGGCTTTATTAAGCTTTAAAAGTGAACATCAAAGCTCTTGAATTGTATTGTTAACGCATTCTCATTGAAAATAAGTCAAATATAAGTATATTGTAGAACTGAATTAGAAGTTATACATAATCTCGATTATTAGAATTGATAGCAAGATAAATTGTTCTTTTTTGAATGGGTTTCCTAGTAGACCAATGCACAATTTGATATACAGTTATGGAACCAACCTTTATGTGCACTCCCGGGCCAAGATTACGGATCACTATATCAATAATTACCCGTAATTGCTATCGTATACCAATTGATATTACATGTTGGTCATAAGGGTCTTGTCTGGAACACAGTGGTAGAGGATAACTGAGGTAGTTTTGTTCCAAACGGCATCTAGCCACTACTTTTAACGGATATTCCGATTATATATTTTTTACAAGCGCGCATTAACAGTATTGGCTTAATAAGCGCATGCCCATGGTTATAACTTTATCGATACATCATTGCCAGGATTTATTCGTATTTTGAATTAATTTAAAATGCCTGAATAAATTAGCAGCTATTAGCATACTGTAATCAATTGATTAATTTGCATACAGGCTCTAAAAATTAATTAACGTTCCAAATTCACCTATAGTTATCCATTGAGGCACATGCTATCTTAATGTTAATAAATTTAAAAAATACAGTCATGCTTATTAGCAACTAGTGATTAAACTGTCATATATCCATGCATATAACATGGTACATATCTATATTTAAAATCCTTCAAAAATATTATGGGCAAACCAACAAGCTTTATTTACCAAAATGTTCATAAAACACGTAATGATGCCTTAAGCTATAACTATTCAAGCACTTGCAGTTTTCCCCAATGTATAAGCAATTGTTCTCAGGTGGGATTAATCATTCAACAAGAAACTAAAACATCATAAATGGCTGATCAGTACTTAAAAATGCGCACGCTTTTTTTTACACCTGCATGGGGTGTAGGTTTTAATGAGACCAACGTTCCCGAATTTATACAGCGTGATGAACTTTATTTTAAATCGTCGCGCGTCGAAAATCAGGGAAAAATGCATTACCATTATCGATCGTGTTTTGCTTGCCGTAATCGGCATACAGTTTTAAAAGCGTGAGGTTTTTGAATAATTTGAAAGGAATTTTCTCTAAAATAGATCCACCATGAAATTCTTTCATCAATATTTCGATAGATAATTTAAGATATATTCTATGGCTGAATTGATTACATTGTATATATGTTGATAGATGGATTTATATTTCTAATTAAATTTTCAGATATACAGTACCAGATATTTCTATATATAGTATATATATATTAGATAGAAATTTTACATCCTCAAGTATTGTTTTCATATTTTCCTAATGATAACTCCAGCCTAATCTTCAACATTTAAATTTAAACACTTATAAAAAACAGAGCTTCGCCTGGCTCTGGTAATGGTGTAACTGAATTGAACCTGAAGCAACGTTTTGAGTGGCTGATTTCTGAGACACCATATGTTAATTTCAATGATACATTGGATATATATATGGATAGTTACTTTTATCTCCACGGATATCAATTGACTAGCCCACACTAACGCATACACACTCACATCCAGCTTTTACTTTTGTGCAAACTTATGAGTGATAAACAAATGAATAGAATTCTAAAACATGAAATTATTAATAATTATTAAGGGTTACATACATATATTTAGTGCTCAGTATCTGATACCAAAACATCCGATATTTAAACAATTAATTGAAACATCAGAACAAGTAAATATCAAATATTAACCCCACATATATATACAAATACCTAGTGCACAAATACGAACTTTCAAAAAAAGCTATAAAAGAACCACCAATTCCACCAAATATATGAATTTTTTTTAACCAACAATACAATTAAATCAAACAAACAAATAAATACTATAAGAAAAACTACACACATACACACACAAAAAAAAAAACAGAAATGAAATTTTCAAGCGCATTTATCATCTCATCATTATCAACTTTAATCGCAGCAAAATGCAAAATCACCTGCGATAACTTGAGCGTCAAATCTGAAGATGCCACTGCTGTTGTCAATGAAATCCGAGGTGCAGTTGAGAAGCAAGACTGGGGATATACATGCTGCAATGGTAACGGTGAAGCTAGTAAATGTACCACTATTACTAGCTCAGGTACTGCTCATGTTGGTGTTTGTGATCCATGGAGATGTATTAGAGGCGCTAACATGCCAACTGGTCATGAAAATCAAAACCATATCATGTGTGGAAGCGTTCATGAAATTATTAATGATATTCAACAAACATGTTTACAAGATGGTTATACTGGTGGTAAATGTGAAGATGATGAAACTAAGATTGTTTTATTTTAAAAGGTTTCTGGAGTAACGTTTATAAGATGTGTGTCCCTTATTTTTAACATTCATAGTTCCTGCAGTGAGTTATGGGATATATAAAGATAAGTTATATATATACTTTTTTCATTCTAATCATCATATACTATAGAAAAGTACTGAAGTTAACTATTTATAGTATTTTTATAATTTATTATTACTAGTTAAATATTTATGGCGATTTGGCTGCTAAATTGACTCTCCCATATCTTGTAGCTCTTATATATTTAGTTCGATTCCTTATAATTAATATGTCGAAATATAGTTGAGCACTACCTGTAGCGTATACACATATAAATAGTACTGTGCTAAGAATTGCTTAAAGCCTGCTCGAACGGGGTTTACTACGAAAGTGCCTGTGTATTAATATTCGAATTCAGCAGAGTAACCAGGCAGTGAATTCACTATTGCATCGAATAAACCATCTATTCAGTTTACACATGGAAGACACACTCGTTCAACTATACTTTTAATGATTATATGAGCTTAAATGCATTGAAACGATATATATTTAGGTATACTAGTTATAATGCATTGTAACCTTATTTAGGTCGATATTTAATGAATGATATATAAATCATTACAATATCTCCTTTATATCAGATATGATAAATAAACTTGGCCAATTAATTGGAAGCTCGAAACTGCTTGATAGTTATATTTATATATTATAATATTGGCAATATTGATTTGACTGGTGATTTACTAGCTAAAGTATGTTACAAGAGAGGTTAAGTTTTTAAAGCATGCAATTAATGTGTTTATATCATATGCCAAGTTAACTATATATGTAGATAAAGATTACCCTTGGTATGGACTTTGAATCTTGTAATTAATGTGGTATTTATATTATATGTTATACAATTCTTAAGAGGTAGTTAGTTGCAGATACAACCTAATTATAAACCTGGCCTCCCAGATATATAAGGTAGGCCCTGATGCAAAAACTAGTATATCAGGTTATATAATATATTGATTCTCTATAGTATCAGCTCCTGAGGCCAACAAGTATAGTATCTATTTAACCAATATAAGGTGCCGTAATTAACCAGTTTGAGTTATTAACCAGTTTGAGTTACCATAATTCTATACTATTTGCAACTTTTAGCTATTGTAGTATATCAGCAATATTCTTATAATCTGATGGTAAGAACTGAGGACCAAATCAAGACCTCAAGATCAGATTGACTCAATATTACAAGGCTGTATTAAAAAGTTGCCCGTATTTGCGCTCCGGAGCTCAAGCTATAGCTGACGCGGTCCCTCAGCCAGCTATAGCATTAGCCTTGTCCCGTTTTCCCTGACTTAAGCGTCTGTAGCCGTATAACCACACAGGTGAGTGGGCTCACAAGAAATTAATGGCACTATTAACGTTTAAGCTGAGGCTAGAATTTTTTTTTAAAGTTAACTTTTTTCCAACCCAAGAATGTTTGACTCTGAGCTTTGGGCATCGACGGACTTTGAGACAATGTATTCAGTGATAACCCCAGAAACTTTTTACGCGAAATAGATCATATTAAATTATGACAAGAACTATTTAGCTATCTATTTTGAATTGATTCCATCGTATTGGGCTGATTGTTCGGATTGTTTTGAATTATTAAGGTAATTACGCGGACTAATTGATAAAACATGCGATACCTGAAAGATATGAGGTAGATGTCATACGAAAAAAACATGCAACAAGTCATCGATGAGTTTCATCATGAGCCTTGGCTAAGTTTATTTTACCCCATATATATATATGTAATTATGAGGCAGTATGAAAAGCTTCTTGTAATCAGAGACTGAATATTATAATAATGTTATTTATAATATATATGCTTAAGTTTTATGAAATCATTATCGATTCGGATGATGTAGAGCTTATTTGATCATGATATATACAGGCTAGACCATATGCTTTAATTAGAAAGCCATTAATGGGGTAGCCAAAAAAAAAAAAAAAAAAATTAGAAATAGTCAATTGACGAGTTATTAAAATTGTAGTAATTAAGGTGTTAATGCTCGAATTAAATTGGTAGATCATCAATTGATCATGAAGTTACCACTGCCTTAATTAACTTCAAACATTATTGGATCGAGTAGAGTTTATTGATTATTAGCTAGTTTAATGATATCAGGTAAACAACAGCTGGTTAGGATGGTATATCTAAGCAGAATGGACTCTTGGTATCAACATATGTAAGTTTTGGGTCCCATAAACCCCACTCTTTATTCGATTTACAAGTAAAAACTGCAATTCTGCCATGAAGTGTATATATACCCAACACCAGTACGTACAAGCTTGTACTAATAATTTGCCATGGGTTTGAATGAAGTTAATTAAATAAATCCAGTGTGAGCGATCAAAATTTTGTATCATCCGCCTCGTGATTTCTCTATAACCTGCCCTAAACTGTTATTATAATTAATTAGTTTGAATTTAATGGAAGCCACAATTCAATTTAAATTCCCAACGGTACCAAACCCCTTAAAAAAGTCACCATATCTATGACGCTCCGTATTTTCTTCCACAGTTTAGAATTACCACAACATTCCAATCTTGTATAATTTATTATATTAACCCTATTAAACGTAGCGTGACCAGTTTATAAGCTTGATGATTTTCAGTCTAATGATCGAATGACAATAAGTTTGTGGTGCACCATGGGGAAGGGGGGGTTTTAGCATCATCAACTATAATTTTATGGTACTGGTAGAGGATAATTAACTTGAGCAGCGCGGCTTGAATTTCACCGCTTAAGCACGCCGCTAAGCGCTCATCCATAAAATAAATAGAATCGTTTAAGGTTTCAGTTTTGAACACACAAGCAGGAAAAAAAAAATTTTTTTTTATCCATGTCTCAGATCTTTTTTATATCAACTTGGATCAATACCAAAAAATTTTCCCCTTTACATTTTGCGTAGAAGTACAAAAAAAAAAAGTATAAATAGAGATTCATTTCCTTGAAATCTAGAATTTTTTTTTTCTTCTTCTTGTTCGTTTGGTTTGTTCTTTTCTGTTTTTTTGTTGGTGTCTTTTTTTTCTTGATGATAAAACTAAACCTTTATTTTCAATATATTCATGCAATTCATGAACTATTACTACTAACGAGAGAAAAAACTACCAATACAGGCTAAACATATACTTATTTATTACAATAGAGCGCTAGACTATTCATACTATTAATTATACACTAATAAAAGAAATAATACAAAATGACCAATAATACTATTTCAATTGAACGGCAAGATGTTATTGCAATCCGTGAATCATGCTGGGGCAAAGTTGAAACAGTTCAATCTGCAACTTTTACTACTGAATCCAATTCAACAGTTGTAATTGATTTATCTAAATTGGGTTTGTCTTTTGAATCCAAACAACAAGAAGATAAACAACATTTATTAAAAGTTCCACAATCTTATAATAAAATTTTTGCATTATTAGAATCTAATAACAATCGTCATCGAATTGCATCGTCATCAGAAAATAAATTTCGATTATCAAACAATGATACAAATTTTGGATTATTTGTATTAATTAATAGAATGTTGAGACAACAAACCACTATTTATCAATGTACAAATGGCAAAAGTTATTTAATTGATCGTCAAGGAGTTTTGTATTTGCCATTTGATAAAGCTACTGTTAATTTCAATCCAAGAAAATCAGATAGTGTACAAAAAATCTTGCATAAAAAACATTTATGGGCTATTTATAATTCTAATACTTATCCTGATTTTGAAAATAATTGGTTAATGTTAAGTATTACTGGTCCTCATGATTCTATTCCAAGTGATCATGTATTAGTAAATAGTGAATAATAATTTGAGTGTTTTTTTTTTTTTTTTCTAGTAATATAACTTCAATGCACCATCTTTACCCCAAATACCAATAATACCTGTATTAATCCAATCATCTGAAGTATGATTTGGTACAGAAGGTCCTCGAATCCAAATTTGACCTTTCTTTTGATCTGCAGTATATGGACCATGATCTTTTAGGATAACTTCAATACAAGGTAATGGAGCACCATAATTAATATAAATATCTTCACCAATTCTATAATCACTTGGATGCGATTGAGAAATTGGACTTGTAGCAGCTGGAGTAGTTAGAGAATGAATTAATTTCGCACCAGTTAAAGCTCGGATCCAATTGCATTGTTCATTTGATAAACCTTTAAATTCTAATGATTCATGGTTTGAGTACATTAATCTAACTGATTTAAATTGACTCATTGCAGCAAAAGAACTAACTTGACCTCTTGATAAAGAACTTAACCCCATTTGTAATTTTAATGATCTACCATAATGTAATTTATGTGATAAATCAATAAATTGGAAATTCAATCTATCATCAGCAACAACAATTGTTGGTTTGATATCACCAATTAGCTTAATTAATGATCTATCAATCGACAAGGGGAAAATTAATGTAGATTTACAAACAACAGCAGCTAATGATAAAACGATCCCATACATGTTAAACGATGAATCACAAGATAATACAATATCATTTGATTTCCATTCATCTTTTTTTGGTAATGAAGAGATTTGACCTGCAACTGCTGCAACTAAATTCAAATTTGTATAATCAATAATTTTCATATGTTTATCAAATCCAACATAAGCTAAAGAAATAACAACATCTCGTTTCTTTTGCTCTGGTAATTGAATACTTGATACATCGACTGATCTTGCACCTTCTTTAAAATTTGACCAACTAATAACCTTTTTACCCTTTGCATCTGAATTTGCATCAAAATCAGTTGAAATATATTGAGCTGGATAGTTTAAATCTTTAATAATTTCACTTGTTGATACAACAACACCAGCATTAGCCATTTCTAACGCTTGATGAATTTGAAATTGATCTAAACCTTTAAATGGTACAATAACAGCTGGTCTTTTTTGTAATGATGAAGCGAGAGTTACTAAAAATGCTTCTAAACAATTTGGTAATAAAACAGCAACTTTTTGATCATTTTCACACCATTCCTGTAATTTAACACCTAATGATAGAACTAATTTTTTCAAATCATCACCTAATAATTGATAACTATATTTATTGTCTTTTAATAAAGCACTACCAATTTTATTACCATCCATCAATTTCCACAAATCACTAATATCACCTTCACGAGTTTGATACTTCCCAACTTCAATATCCAATCCTCTTGTTAATCCAGATTCTTGATTAGTATTTGGAGATCTATAAATCGCAGTCTCATGAGGTTTTCGAACTGGTGCTATAGAACTTTGATTATTCAATACAATAGGTGATACATCTGGGAAACTTGGGAATAAATAAATATAAGCAGCTAAGATTGATACTGTTCCTGCTAATGCATAAAATATTTTATCTTCATCAAGATATGATAGTATGTTGCCCATTCTAGTTTCTATTGGTTAAAATTGAGGAAGAAAATAGAAAAATAGATTAAAATATTTGGTGGAGAAAGTCTTGAAAATAAATACTTTGGTTGATTGTTAAAGTTGCGAGAAAGGTCAAAGCAAATCAATGGATTTTAAATGCGATGATTTTATTACAGAGTGGTGTGGTGGTGTCTCACTTTTCAAGCACCTTTTGCACCCATTAAATTATCGCACTTAAAAGAATAAATACAAGCGGACGTCTATAGTAATCTGCTCATGCATTTGTGCCGCCAATTGTGGCTTTATTCTTGATACGCGCGGGGTTTTTGATATTTTTGGGTCTGTTTTGTTCTGGAATTTTTCACTTTGTTTTTGTAACTCCCGACTTTTGTTGAGCTGCAAGATTTATGCTGGGTAAACTACGCACCATGCTGGAAATACGTTCAGGCTGCGAGAGGTTTTGTTCATGAATACTACCAGTGTATCCATAGAATCTTAATTACATTATTCCTGTTCTACGCCAAATGCTACTATCATTTTTTAATTCTACAGGACCGGCAGCCTACCAATGGTAATGATAAGTACTGGAACACAATGAGATAGCACGTAGCTCGTTGAATTTATATGGTTGCTGCCATAGGTTGATCGTTATATAGTCAACTGGTGCATCAAATCATATATAAGCCAATACTATTATATATAATTGCATTCGGATCGATGCCGAAACTACTCAATCTACAATGCATACATGTAGGTTATATTACCATATTACGTGCTAGTTATAAGGGTGAAAGTTGGGCTTTATAAATTTAGATTATTCAGCGACTTTGCCAAATCTCAAGATTTTCCCGAGATTTAGACATCTTGAGGAGTTAGACCTATAGGTACAGCCATGGATATTGGGTGGAAGCGATAAAATTTAAGGCTACAACGTTCTTACACGATCTTAGTGCAATGTGTAAGCGGTACAGGTTTAAAATATCAAATATGGCAAGGACATCTTAAGAAATTTTTGAATTTCTGTGTTGCAGCAGATTATAAACAAAATGTGGGGTATTTTACTCTAGGAATGATACTGTATACATATATAGCTACATTAAAGTAAGATCTTATATATATATACGTTAGTGGAATAGCCCTAGAAGCTCAATCAGTTAGATATAATGTTTACGACTATATACATACTTATAAAATAGGGTCGTGCAAAAATATATAACAATGGCTGCTATACATCGATGGAGTAACTATTTAAAGTTTAATTAAGCTCACCATGGATTGTAAATTGTGCATTCTGCTATAGTTAAAATGATATCTAGATATCATGGATTAATTCATCCTGGTATAGATTTATCTATATGGATATGCCATAGCCAGGTCTGTATAAGTTTGAATTCGATCAAATTTTAGCATACCCTACTAGTATTACAGAAATTAACTAATGAGAATTTAAAGCAGCTTCGTATACTCAAAGTTACTACATATATATATTAATGAACAAATGTGATTCGAGCAAACTAATTGTTGAAATATATATATAAATATCCGGACCTGCAATTATTCTAATATCAACGTTCTACTAGCTTATATATTTGAATATTCTACAGGTTAACCAATTATATTTACAATTAATGCCTTAAGAATCTTGAATACTTTTAATATTTATGGTTCAGTATCATCGTATTAGCCCTGTATTACTCTATCCAGATCTCGAGTTTTATATCTAATTCCCAATTCAGAAACTCCATTTTAATTCTAGCAAAGCTTCATCCTCTTATCATCACAATTTGTTCAAAATTTTGGCAATTTAAACTTGCAGTGCTCAGACCAGTAAATCTTAAGTCTATAGGAAAACTCTGAAGAGGTGTGACGTCGTTACAGATTATGATACCATCACGATTAATCTCATGCACAACAAGCGCCTGCGCGCACTGGTACCACTATAGTAACAAGCGCTCAAGCACCGCTACTCGGATGGATAAAACATGTTAAAAATTTATTTTTCGCATTCCACAGTTGAAAAAACGCGAAATTACCATTTTTAGCCATAGATCGCTGATCAGTTTACGCTTTCAACCTATTCGAGGTTTGTTTTTTACCACCAATCTAAACCAGCTGCCAAGGTTCCTAAAGCATTACTAAGAACCTCAAACAGTACAGTGACCCATCTATAGAACTTACACCATTCTAATAAAAGACTTGTAATACCATACTTTAATCCATGCATGCATGCAATCCATGATGATCACATATAATTCAAGTAATCACCAATGGCTGCTACCAGTAGGATAGCTAGCTGCAGCTGAGGATCACCCACTCATAGCTACAAAAAAGTATACTACCAGGTACGTTAATGTAGCTATAAGATGGGATGATGCTGTACAACCGTTGAAAAAATTATTCATGAGCTGAAATCTTCAAATGTCAACTTAAACCATGATGATACAAATTCAATCCAATTGCTTAAATTTTTTTCTCTTCTTGTTCATGAGTGCACATTTTGTAAAAGTAAAACGCACCGACCACAACAAGATCGAGTTTAAATTATCGATTAGATGTTAAGTTATTGTGAAGGGTGTTAGGTTATAAGAATCATCAACAAATACAATTATTATAAAGCCTTAGGAATCCAATTACCTATATATATGAATTCTCAAAATCCAATTATATCATTACAATATAAACTACTCGAAAAATAATTATTCAACTGAAAAAAATATTTTGGTGCACTGATATCACACACTAAAAAAAACTACACATTGCTAGTAACGCCTTGAATTCTTAAGAAGAAAATTTTATCAAAGCATTCAACTGATCTTAGTATTGATCATACGATATCTATTATAAGGTAGTTCACAAACGAACTGAAATTTACTTTGCAATAATAAAAAAAAATTTTTTTTTTTTGTTATATATATTTATTTATAGTTTATTTCGAAAAAAATAATAAGCGAACAACAGAAGTAAGTGAGCTATATCAGTTAGAAAATGGACGACCTTGGTGGGTTGTTTGGTACAGATAAAGAGCATAACCAAGAAAACCTAGATCTATTACTGAATAAATTATCGGGAGTTGATTCACATTTAAACAGTCAAGATATTAAACAACAGTTTAGTGAGAATTATAACGAAAATGTTGAGAATTTGGGTGAGATAAACCTGAGTGGTGAGTTTAACCATGGGTTTGTAGTGAACCATGACGAGATAAATATCAATAATAACAGTATAAATAAGGTGAATCAAATGAGCGGGAATAGTGTGTTTAGTTTGAATCAACAGGATGGTTTGATTCAAAATGGACTGAATGATTATAATGTGGATGCTAATTTGATTCATGATACTGTATACACATATGATAAAGGTTATAATAAAATGAGTAATGTTAATGAAGGTATCAGTAATATTGAAGTAACTAATTTTATGGATATGACTGATTTAAATGATGTTAATGAGCAAGTAAGTGAAGGTAATGATATGAATAATGGTGTGAACCCACAGGCTATTAGTGGGATAAATGTTGTACATGGACTTAAAAGTCATGATATGAGATTGAATTATAATGGTGAAGTACATGAGAATACTAATGAAATTATTCATAGCAATAATCATTTTAATGATATGAGCGGAGTTCGAAATAATCAACAAAATGATCATAGCAACTTTAATACAGAATATAATAACTTACACATCACTAATAACAATCATAACTATTTAAAAGTCGGATATGTCCCCAATAATACACAATTTATTGATCATTACACAGGCTTTCCGCCTGATAATCATCAACAATTGGTCAATCAACAGAATTTATTTAACAATTACAACAACCCGAATCCCCATTTTATTGATACATCAATACCGCATCAACCTCGATTTCTACATACACCAGCTAGTGCAGTCAAATCATCAACTAATAACCTAATACTCCATTCACCACCTGAGATTTATCAACCGCAATCACAAGCTTCTGGTTCACCAACACAACAGCCAACACCAGCATCACAACCAAGCGATTTCAAGTCAAAATTTGAACAACTATTTCAGCAGACAAGAATTGTATCATTAATTATTGAATATTGCCAGTTGGAGGAATTAAAAACGTTACGATTAGTGGCATCATTATATAACCACCCTTCAACAATAAAGCTAACAAACTGTACGGTATTAGAATTAGCATCATCAAGAACACAATCATCAGTTAATAAAGTATCATGGACTACGTTTACACCACAAATTTCAACAATCCCTCGACCGAATGAATTTATTCATCACAATTGGACAATGAAATATAAGTTTGTTGTTAAAGAGTCGAATTTAGATGATTGGATAAATGCTATTGTAAGAAATTCAAACAAAACTTTTTCAAACCCTTTCGTTAATAGTGAGTATCTTGTACTGATATTGACTTCTAATAATCGACAAAAGTCAGAAAAACGATGTAATTTTGCAAAAATTTTACCTTTATTTACAAATTTAAAACAAGTTGATTTACATGTGTATGGTAATTTGAGCGAACTTGTTATCAAAAAGCCATTAAAAGAATATTTTACAAGCAATCAAAAAAACATTAATTACAATCTGAGACTAGTCAATGATATAGAAATTTCAAAGGATAAAGTAGATTTTGCATCTTTGAAAAAATTAATGATATCAGTACAAAGACTAGAAAGTTTTGAAATACCATTAATGATCTTATCAATGATTAAAACTAGAGGGTTAAAAACATCGCAAGATCCGTTAAATACTATGATTAGTTTTAAATGCGACTATAACTGGCCAACAAAGAAAAACGATTTAGTTAGGGGTTCTATTAATTTTTTAAACCAATTTAATAATGTCCAACATTTAGAATTAGGTGAAATACCAAAAGAATTTTATACTTCATCAATTTGGATAAATAAATGGGTGAAATTTTTATCATTAAAAGATACATCAGCTTTATTACCAACAAAATCAACAATTATAGAAAATGATAGTTTGGAAATTTTAAAAATTGATACAAAAAATGGAACATTTTTACAACAATTTTATTTTACTAGTTTAAAACAATTGATTATTTCATTCGACCTTGCACATTCAATTACCTCATTAGTACAACTAGCACCAGCAAATACAACTGAACCTTCTAAACAATATAAATTTTTCCAAAACCTTGAAACATTAATAGTACAAAACATACCATTATCAATAATCTTTGAAATTGTAATGTTAAATCCAAAATTAACTAGTTTAAAATACATCAAAAATACCAAAGTTTCATCTTCACCTCCTCCTCAAGCCTCAAAAATGAATGCATTTTCAGGGTTATTAGATTTGTTCAGTCAAATATTAACTTCTAAACCTGAATTAAATATTTTCAATAATGTGATATTATTTATGATTGAAGAAGATGAAACTAATGATGACCATTCAAGTTTAGAAAGATTATTGAATTTTTTAATTAGATATACAAAAATTAAAATGGTTTTTGTTACTGATTCATCTATGAAATATTGGTTTCAAAGTTTTGTTGATCAAAGGTGGAAAATTGGAATGACTATGCCTGTTTTTGGTAAAACAGTCTTCCCTACATTAGGGATCAATCTATATGTGAAAAGGTTGAGTTGGTTAAGGTATCATACTCAGATTATTGGTCAGAATCAGAATATCAATCAAGACAATAGAAAATTACAGCAATTAACCTGAGAATTTGAAATGGGCATTAGTATTGATTGAAGCTTTACATCTCAAGATTAAATATAGTATACCCGAATGAAAGACTCAAACTTAAGGGAACATGCTGTAGATTTTACTCACCCCTACATCAAATTCACTTTCCTATAATATAAGGTGAATTATATATACTAGTTTATTGCTATTATATATATTTTTTATTGTGTACATTTTTTTAATTAATTTATTATCTATTTATCATTCTTTAGCCTGATCTCGATCATCATACAACATTGTATGAACTGTATAGTTGAAACTTTGAGCCGCGCGATATATTGATCCCTAACGCGAAATTTTCATTTCAAAGCCACAACAACGTATTACTCTAATCTCATTTCAGACCATCAACCTAATCTCACAACATATAATTTTATCAACTTTTAACTGAATCGCACTCACTTCTCAACACTAGGTCACAAAATGAGTGAATTGAATCTACCTAATGAGTTTGGAAAACAATCCAAATCTACAACAATAGACTTGATATCTCGATACGCGCGTTTAGCACGACCAGAGTACCTAGAAAAAATCTCATTCAAAGACGGCAAGAGCAGTAGCAATGATAGTAATGATAGTGATAGTGACAATGACAGTGATGATGATGATGATGAAGAAAATCTCCCTACTACACATGAATTAACTTTCAAATCTCCACATACATCCTCAATCACTTCAATAACCGTCACACCTCAAGGATCAAGATTTATAACCTCAAGTGCAGATTCGTTTATCAACTTATACGACTATAACGTTATGGACCCTGTTGCATTAGCTCCATTCAAATCTTTGGATCCTTTACCAACTCAAAATTCCATCAACTTTGTTAAATATTCACCAAAAGGCGAAAAGTTTGTTGTAGTGGCTAATAATAATAATACTTTTATGATTTATAATCGAGATGGTACTAAATTAGGTGACTCAAAAAGTGGTGATGTATACTTGGTAGATTTGAGAAAAACCAAAGGTCATGTAGCACCTATTGTTGATATAGATTGGTTAAATGATGACAAGATTGTCAGTTGTGGGTTGGATTCGACTATTAGAGTATGGAACGTTGATAATATTGATAAATTAGAAAATGAGAAAGTGGTTTTATTGAAAGATGATAAGAATGAAAAGGTTTCAAGTAGTAGAGTGAGATGGATTGGCAAAGATAAAGTTTTGTTAGGGGACAAATTGGGGAAATTAACAATCTGGGATTTTAAAAAATCATTATTGAGACCTGAAGTGATTATTAACGTGTCTACTTTATCAATTAAGAACCTGGAAATAATGAATGGGTTTGTTTATACAATTTCAGAAGATAACAAGTTTAATGTATATGATTTAAGAAACACTAAGACACCTGTACTTCAATCAATTATAAAAAACTCCAATTCCTGTATTTCATTCTCTCAAGATTCTGAATACATTGCTACAAACACTCAAGATGTTAATACCCTAACAATTCTAGATAAATCCGACCTAACTTCCATTCAAAATATTCAATACTCCGAAGAAATTACATCGATTCAATGGGGGCAATCTCAAACCAATCAAATCTACCTAGGCTTCAAATCCGGTAAACTACTAACCTTATTCAACAAACCTGATACTCTTGATCCCAGTCGACAATCCAAAAAAATCGGTGTACATATAGTATTATCCAAAGCAGCGAAGGTTCAACATGCAGATGAAGTACTGCAAACTGTTAATATTGAACATTATGCTATTTCTGAACATGCAGAACGACAAAAATCACAACGAGCCAAATATAGTATTATCCAAAGCAGCGAAGGTTCAACATGCAGATGAAGTACTGCAAACTGTTAATATTGAACATTATGCTATTTCTGAACATGCAGAACGACAAAAATCACAACGAGCCAAAGAAAGATTAGATAAAAGAAAGCAAAAGGGTAATAAAGAACAGTTGCAACCTACTAGAGAAGCGGTTGATTTGGACACTATTAAAGAAAGAACTGTGTTAAATACTGATGACCCAAGGAATGCACTATTGAAATATGCTGATAAGGAAAGTGAAGCAGCAAAAAAAATTGGGTTTCTGGGGAGGTTTGGAGAGAAAGTTTTGGATGAGGAGAGGGTTCATGAGTATGAAAATAGCAGAGAATCAAAGAGGTTTAAAAAGCAGTAGGTGTTTCTTAATTTCAATGAAACAATCAGTATTTTTAATACTCACCAAGCTTTCTAAGCTGAATTATTAATAGTGAAGGGTACCAATTGTGTTTGGTACTCTTAGATGGAGCAATAGCATTATGCCAAAAACAGTTACTCATTCCCTTGAGGTAAAGATTGATGGCAACTTCGCTCTAATATGTTGAACTTGGAGATACCTCCAGCTGTGAATTTTTTAAAAGTGAAGTTTAATTGATACTGCTGTACTGTTTGATAATTCTTTTTCACACTAAGATCCAGTGATTGCGTTTAAAAGGGGGTCTATATTAAGTAGAAATCCTAACTATCTAATTATAGTTATTTTTTCATACTTCTGTTACCTGTGGTTGTAGCTCTTCTACGACTAATGGTACTAATACTCAATCAATATTAATAGTTTTAGTCAAGCATGGGATTATTAACGGCAATAAGAACGATCCATATTTTGCCAATTTTTTGAGTGTATAATGAATGTGTCTAGAGATAAATAAACTAGTTTAATCCATCCATTCTAAATCATCCTAAATTTAAGTGTGCTATTACAGTGTAAGACTTGCGCATAGTTAAAAGTTAACTTAAAATATTCTATTTTTTTTGAGATAATACTTTTTCAAGCTTTTCAACCAACTAAACTACTTATCATGATTTCCATTCATTAGATGTTATACAATTGTATAAAAAAAACCTACAATTTGAAAAATATCAACAAAGTAAATAAGCACAAAAAAATATAATTAATATAAAAACACAAGATAAGAAAATAAAAACTAAACAAAAAAGAAAAAATTATACTAGCAAAACAAGAAATAAACGAAGTAAAGAGAAAACACTTTAAAATGCACTGTAACAGTATTAATAGTAGTGGGTAGTACTTACCGACTACTCATGCGAGGTTGATTATTAATATCATGGAATAAATTAGCAGGTGGGACGGTTTCTGTCATATCAACTTCACTAACTCTGGTTGGAGCTGGCCGATATCCAGCTTGTCTCTTTTTCAAATAACTTACCAATAACCCCAATGCAACTAATAATAATACCAACCCAACAGCGATAGCTAATGAAACTAAAACAACAAATCCTTTTGCCATATGATGATCACCTAAAATACTACCAAATTCTTGATCTGTTTGAGAAAATAATGAATTAACTTGACCACTTGAACCATCAGAATTGGTAGTTAAAAATAATGGTTGCCAATTTTTACCATCATACATAACACATGAAACATTACCAAAATCTTTTAATACTAAATTACCAGATACAATTAATAATTGATTACCTGGTAAGATTTTATTGGATTTATGTTTATGTTTTACTTCAACCAATTTTAAATCAGTAATTAATGAACCTTTATCAAAATTAGAATCTAATCTTTCCCATTTTTTAGAGTTCCAATGTGCCAAATAAGCAACATTGGTATCACTATCAGTACCTGATGCAAAAATTGAACTTGTTTTATCACCTTCACCATTTAAAACAAATGAATTGACTGGACCTGGTAAATTTTTACTTTCTTTTTCAAAAGATTGATAACTACCATGAGCAAAATCATATTTAGCAAAATATGATTTAGTACCATTTAATTTCATGTCACCACTGAAAAACATAACATTGGTTTCAACAAATATAGCCGAACTAACTGTACCACTAATACCACCACCACTTGGGCTATTCCATCTAGTTTCTTTCAAATCATAAACACAGAATGCATTACAACCTAATGACCCGGCTTGTTCAAATGAACCCATAACAACTAAATTATGAGAATCTGGTTGCTTGATTATTGTAGTAACAATACCTTGACCACCATTAATTGGAGGTGGTTGGTTCTTTTTCAATGCACCTGCTGATAAATCATAAAACATTAATCCACCAATTGATTGATCTTTATTTGAAATATCACCACCAATATATAAATTATTAGAATCAACTAATAATGAATAAACAGAAGAATCATCAGACATATCACCAGATTTTAATCCACTAATGTTATCCTTATTCATAATTAATAAATTTGTGAAAGTTTCACCATCAGATTTAGCAACAAATTGACCACCCAAGATACTAGTACTTTTATTTGCAAAAGTACCGACATTAATAGATTTACCACTCTTTGACTGAATAATTTGAGTTTCTGATCTTTTACTTTTAGTATTAGAAGAATTTGATGATGAGGAGATTTCAAAATTCATTGGAGAAACTTTAAAATTATCTGATAAAAAGACACCACTTGGAGCGCTGTTTTCTAAAGTTTGTAGCCAACCAATATATAATGCATTCTTTGAATCAATTTTATAAGAATTCATTAAATTACCTTTAACGTAATAATCTTTCATCTTTGAATCTTCCAACCATTTATCTTCATCAATCATGTAAACTTTGAATTCATTCCCACTAAATGCAACTGCATCAGTACCATTAACAGATAAATAGCTCATTGATTTTGGTTCTTTTGATAATTTTAAATCACTCCATTTATTACCAGAAATATCATAAACACCTGCATAACTAACTGATGATTTCTTATCTTTTGTTGAAGTGAATGAACCCAAAACAAAGACTTTTTTATCAACCTGTAATAAATCTTTAACTTCACCATTTAAACCCCCACCTGGTGTATTAACAACTTTATTGTTTTGAATGACTGCAAAAGATTCACCAGAATTTGAAGTAAATCGACCACCAATGATAAATGTCTTGTCGATATTCAAAACTTTGTTTACTTTAACATTTGATGAATCACTTAATAATTTGTTGATACTAGTATTACCGACTGGAATGAAAGATGAATTATCAAGTTTTGTAAAATTCTTTTCATTAAATTCAAATAACCCATTCAAGAATACTTCTTGATCATCATCATCATCGTCGTCATCATCATTATCATCATCATCTCTTTTTTGTAAATTGTTAGAAGATTTTGGTGGTTGAATCCAATTATATTGAACTCTTTGAGCAACAAACGTCATTGGAACATTTTGTGGAGCAACTGGTTGAATTTCTACTCTTGGTTTAAAACTACCTTTTGCTGGTTTAACTGGACCAGAATAAATACTATCAAATTTCTGATCATTATTATTTTGCCACAAAACTGTCGAAACTGGTTGTTGATCGGGATCATAATATACAGAAACTTTGACTTGGCCTCTTGTATTACAACTACCATCTGCAACACAACCTGGTGTATATAAGTCAATAGAATAATTCCCTTTAACTGTAATGTTTGGTTGGAATGTAACAGTATGTTGGTTTAATTGTGAAGCATCAGTGATTTGAGCAGATTGATAGGTTTCTTGTTGAACATTTTGAGTACCCCAATCACCGCCTTTAACTTGAGATCCACCACCAGTACCAGCTTTTTCACAACTCTGAGCTTCATTTAGTGAAGATTCAGCAAATGTAACAATTTCTAAAAATTATGTTAGTTCTTTTTCTTTCTTTAATTAATACTTACGACTTGAAAATAGTTCAATACCACCTAGCCCTGCTGCTGAACCATAAAAATCTAATAATTCAATTTGGAATGAATTCATTTGAACATTATTACCAAAGGTATAATCAACATAAGATTGACTTGATCTTTGAGGCAATTCACAATCGGCATTACATGTCTGATTCTTTCCATCATCAATAAATGTCATATTCAAAATCCCATTTAAAGGAAAAGCTCTAAATCTTAAATGTTTTACTCCATCACTACCTTGCAGATTATATAATCTTAATCTTGTTGGTGTAAAAGAATATGGGAAATCAGCTCTCCAAGTACCTGATCTACCCGGTGTCAATTTCCAACCTTTTGAATTTGAACATGTAATATCTTTTGGATCAGTTCCTTCAGCTGTACCTTGTGCAGAAATGCTTGCAGATCCAAAACTAATTCTTTGCTTTTTGGCAATTTTCTTATATCCATCTTTATCTGTATCATTTTTTTTATGTTTTGTGAAAGATGTATTAAATAATTGAGAGAATTGACCTGCAAATACTAAATTTTTATTATTATCATTATAATCAATTGATTCAACAACTGAATTATTTTTAAATCCACCAAATGATGGACTTGAAAAACTATTTTTATTCAAATCATAAACTGCAACCCCAATGGTTTTATTAAATTCAAAGGACCCGCCAACATATAATAAACTATTTTTATCATCACAATATAATGCATTAACATCCCCATTTTTCAAATTATTACTATGATCAATGGGTTTAATCTCACCAGAAGTAGTATTTATACTTGCCAAATTTGAAATGTTATCATTACCAATTGATTTAAATGAACCACCTAAATAAACAACATCTTCAATCTGACACATATCATTAATCTCCCCATTAACTTTTTCTAACGGCACTAAACTATTTTTATTCTGTGATATTAGTTTATTACCATCTTTACTACTCGCTGATGTGGTATTCTGTTGTCCTTTATAACTATAGGTTGATATCCCATCATATTCACCAATCAATCCAATTGATCCTAATGCATCTAAATTCACTTGAGGTAATACCACATTATCAACCGATATTGCGGTGGCTAATGATGTTAATGCTAATGTTGTCAAAAATAATCGTGTCATTTCATTAATATTCTTATTATAAGAGAGTCGTATAAAGGTCGTTAGTAGTCGTTATATTATAGTATTAAAATTAGGGTATTTATTCAATTCTTTTTTTTTTTATTAAACGAGTGACTGATAGTTTGTTAGTTTGTGGAGTAATTTAAAGAAAGTATACAAATTATTATCGGTAATATAAAAATGCAGAAGAAAATTTAACCAAAAACTGTTGTTAATGTGTCGTAATATGAAAGATCGTTAATACTAAAGTCAACTTGAAAGTTGGCTAATTCAACCCTATAGTTTGTTAGTTATTTTGTCCCACAAAAAGAGAGGTTAAAAAGGAAAAGATTTAAAAATAGCATCTAATTCACAGGTATGTGCTAAACATAGGTCCGTCCTAGCTGAAGCTTGAAAGAAAAAATATTTTTATGCTGTGAGGGCATGAAATTTCCAAAAAGAAAAAAAATAGAAAGATCCTTGAAAAAAAAAATACCACTTTTTGTTGGTGTAGAAAAATCTTCAAGCTTTGAATAACACAGAAAACTCAACAGGGTATTTTTAAAACATCACCAAAAAAAAAAAAAAAAAAATACCATCAAATAGTAGATCCCATTAATTCATATTCCGAGATTGCTATAAAGCCATATTAAGGTAAACATCTCGTGAATTTTCACTAATGGATTATGACATGTTGATATTTTGATTATCATGGTGGTGAAACTACTCTCTGCTGTAAGTGATCTGTGTTCATTCATTTGCCCGTAAATTATTCTATCCAGGGGTGAAATATTCATATTTTTTAAGGCAAGTCTCGAGTTAATTCTTCTTGAAAAGGTTCTGTCCATTCACATTTTTTAGAAATATTTTGAGCATGTTCATAGCGTAGGAGTTGTTGTCTTTAAATGCTAACTTTGTGTATCTCGCTTATTTCTCTTCGATGTCAATAAGATGTACTTACAGTCGTGATTAGTACTGAGATGTCGCTACTTTTCGTTCTTTTACGTAAATTTATGATCTATAATTTTTTTGGCGTCAAAATTTCTTTATACTTTTCTCTGAGCGCTTGTTCGTTGTTGGAACTGTTTAGCGACGTTTCGTGATGAATATTGGCGTTCTATAATTCAAACGAAATAGTCCCTATTATAATATACACGCTCTAGAATTGAAGAGTTGAAAAGCAATTGCGTCGCACTAGTCGAATTATACAAAAAAAAAAAAAAAGCCTGTCGTTTAAAAAAGTATTCAAAGATATGTCGATAGTTTGATTTTCTAAGTTGTTGTCGAGATGTCAAAACAAAAAATGGGTTATGGTTAACGTGAGAAAAAAAAATAAAGGAATGAAGAAGCAGAGATACCTGACTGAACGTTTTCTTCTCAAGCGACAAAAAAAGAATTTTCACGCTTTTGAAACAAAAAGTAAATAATAAATATAAACAGCTGGTGCACAAAAAAAATAAAAATTTCACGCTGTCTTGTCTTTTCTTTTCCAACATAAGCCAGCCATTTTGTTGTTCACGCACTACAATTTTTATTCTGCCATGGCACGGCCCCCGTCCACCCGCTTGAGCAAAGTTTCTGGCCCCCAAAAGTTGAAAATTAAGGTATGACGCTGACGATGGATGTTTACTCACGCCAGTTTAAGTGTGCTGAAGATTTTAAGGGGGTAGATTCTTTTGAAAATTTTGTGAGATCTAGAGATTGGGTCGCGCTTCTCTCGTAAAATAATTCTATTAGGGATTAGAAGGCAAAGAATACCCCAGGCTGTTAATTAATATCCTTGAATTGGTCAGAATAAATCTTTCAAATGTTGACCTTTTTCTGCTTCATGAGGAGCATTGGGTGACATGTAGATTAAAAAAGCTGGCTGGCTGGTGCTGACCACCCGCAGTTCGAACCAACCAACTTAATCAACGCTGAAAAATTTCAAGACAATGTTCTATCAATGCTGGAATCTTCACTGGATCTTGAATTGGGGAGGCAAGAACTTTTTGTACCGCATAAGAATAGGCAAAATATAATTATTCAATATATCTGCGTGGAATGTTCTTGTTTGTTATTTTAGCTGTCAAATTCGGTCTATCAGAAAGATAAGGCTTTATTATAATCAAATATGGTGAAGAGCTGTACAAGTGACAATTATGATTGATAATAGCAGGTCCAGGTACAGAACTTTTCTACTTTGAAGTCTAAAGATATGTGGTATATAATAGTTATGATCAATAAATCATATGACAGAAGCTATATATATATTGCACCTGGCAAGCTCCTATTAATACGTTCTATATATAATCTTAAGCAATTAATTGTATAGATCAAAATTGACAATTTATTAAATAGATGCATTAATTACCAGCTCTAGAGGCCATATATTTCCAGATGGTTGATTTAAATTATAAGTACGTCTAGATATATAGCATACTTGAAATTTTGCTTCAAACAATACCGGTCCAATTGTAACATTGATGTCTATTATTAATTAATACTAATTTATTATAGCAATTGGTGGCTAGCTTAAGAACCAGACTTAAATATTATAAATTCAATTGTTCTTACATTAATAAATTTGATGGCAATGAAAAATGGCTAGAGTTTTTGTTATCATTTTCTGTTAACTTTATTGTTATTGTTTATCTCAATTGTTTTTTGTTTGTTTTTTTTCGGTTTTCTATCGCTAAACATTCCCAATAAATACCTCTAGGTATTGATCGAGTTTATTACAATTGTTACCTACAGTTAAGCCTAAGAGTATTTATAATAAACATTGGATATAGCTGGATCATCAATAATGTTTAAAGCTGTTTTTGACTGCCATATGGTATTTTTGCTTAGCTAAGCCAATTAAGGTTCAAACAAAAGTTTGTTTTGACTGTTTCACTAAAGTGAAACAAAAACTTTGTTAATTCATATATATATGCTGATGCTCTTAGTATATCTATATATCTATAGCTTCATGAAGCAGTATACCATAATAATATATTCAGTTGAAATCTCAGTTCCAAATTTTCTCAGCTGTTAAATCAGCCGGATGCTTCTGTATATAATGAGACTAATTTTTAATACTTGTGAGTTCATCGTCTAATATCATTATTGAGTCGGCCCTGGTGATGATTTTATTGAGCAAAATCATTCTTATATATATTAACTAATCGATTCTAATAAGATAGATGGTGTTTTAAATTGAGCGGCTGGTTGATCACGAGTGTCAAGCGACCATTAATTGAAAAACCTATCATTACAGGCTCAACAAGCTTAGATAATGGTCGACTTTCTAATTTGGAGCCTGCTTAGGCTAAATTATATATACCGATAAAATCGATCGTATAAATCTTATTATTATACTTATAGCTCTATAGCTAGCTAGCATATGGACCTTGAATTGTTACCATGGTATATAGCGCGCGATATTCTGAAGCTTACTTCCTCTACATATGTTTTATTGTTCAAAAACTTTCATGTATACTTTCCTTAAGAATTCTAGGTGTTAATTAAATTTACAAGTATACAATTAATGTAATAGCTAGTTATATATCAAGATCAGACACTATATATGGTAGAATATAGATCTTCAAAAGTAAATTCCACATATTTACATCCATAAATGTATTATATTTAGGTAGAAGTTCTAAACATATATATTAATAATCTATCCAATTGTTGCAGTCTTACAACACATAATTGAGAGTCCTTCGGTCGTATCAATTGCAATTGGCCAATTTACTGCAGCTTGTTAATTTTAATTTTCGATCAAATTCAGGAGAAGTCCTTTTAGGCTAAATCCCCTAAGAGATAATACAGTAAGGCAAGTCTGTCACCAGCTGTTAAATTGCAATTAAGAAAACGTTAAAGTGCCATGTAACGTTTCTGTCAGTAATGATGATCAGTGCATATAAATTTGAACGGATCCTCAGCTACCAGGTACCAAAGTGGTCCTATCTATAGGCTGCCATGGTAGTAGCTATATATAGAACACAGACCAGCTTGTTGCAAATTTGTATTGTGATATGTAAGAACCTTAAGAAATTTTAACAGATCTAGATGGCAATCAAAATAAGTTCCAATAATCATGGGCAGTTGTCATGGATCTATAGATACATCGATCCTGACAGATATCACTATTGGATATGACCAATCTTTCATAATAATATGGTAATATTAACTGTACTCGTTTTCAGAAAATTTGACCAGAAGAGCAGTTTTCATATTAATCTTCTCTCCATTGGCAATTTTTCAAACAGATCCATAAAATAATCAACATCCATGGCAAAGACTTTATTGAATAGTTAAGTCTGAATAAGGAAATCATGACTGTCATTCATGGAGTTGTAATTGAAAAGCTGGATGAATTTGTAAACTTTGAAACTTGCCCGCAGTCAGATTTTCTGCAAGACAAGTAGATCATTTCCGGAGTTTTTGCGCCAGAACTTTAGCTTGCATAAAGACGTTTTAAGAATGCATCTGAATCCAATTTGCCTACCATATTTATGCATCCATATATCTCTACTCCATCCGGATGGTACCAGTAGTACACAGATCAGATATATATAGGGATATATATATATATATATATATATATATATACTTACAAGTAAGCCAATTGTTATCCAAATATGGATATATACTAAAAAACTTCACTGCATGCCATATGGCGTACCATATGTTGCAAGCTTTCTAAATAATTCTATATATGCCATGTGGCTACCATTGCAACCAGATTTCTATATAATTCTCTATATGCCATATATCCATAGAAAAATATATACATCCAATCATGAACTTTATTTGTAAGCTATTTTGGTGCTAATTAAAGCACCCCATACACCTGAATTCTACTGATCATAGAATTGACATATTTTTTAAAAATTAATATTTGCTTAAACATTCTAATATTAAACAATACTTGTTTTAAGCAAAATTGCCAATAATCCCATGGAGCCATCCTTTATGAGGGCCATGATTGAAAGAAGTTAGACTAACAATAATGATTATAACGTTCTGAATCGCTGAGTAGTTACTAAGGTATTTTGTAGGTCACAAAGTTGCATAGTTAGCACTATTACAAACTTTTTGAATTTCACAGATTACGAATTGTATATATATACACTGTGTGATATATCAATCCATGCGTGGAAATTCTGAAACCTTTTTAAATTAGTTAGCGCTAGTTATGAATATACATACATTAATTTATTATGTTGAAAGTACAAGCTTGTACAAGTTGTACATGCCAGCTGGGTTTAGGGCACAGTTGAACTATATATAATTAGTCGATCAGAAAGCCAATTGAATTAAGTCTTTGAAAGTTATATATATATAAACTAGCGTGCTCCATATATAGTATAATATAATAATCTAAACTCTAGATCATCAATTGGAGTTCCATTTTTTTATAAGTATGTACTATAGTTATATATATATATTGATTAGTTACATGTACTGTGAAGTAGAACTTTATCGATCAATTAATCAATTGTATATATTAAAATCCAGCTATCTACCTGTTATACTTATTTCCTTCTGAGTATAAGTAGAGGCCATGATACAATTGTTAACGTATTAGCGAGTAAAATTTGGAACTAGTATACATATCAGTTATATCAATTGACTTGTCTATCCATAGTTAATGCTCTAGTCAGAATCAAGCTTTATATGATGTCATCTCGGTTCAATATTGTGATTGCACAATGTAAGCAATATCAAGATCGATTGCCTAGCGCTGGAGCTAGCCAGCGCCATGATATCTGTTGTCTGTTGCGCTTTTAGAGTTAGTGTATAAATATATATATATATACATGTAGGTGTTTTTTTTTTTTTTTTTTTTTTTTTTTTTTTTTTTTTTTTTTTTTACTATTAAGAGAGCGAAATCAATTATCTTAATTATAGTTATATTACAGCCGATGTAATATATATCAGTGTTAATATTGCAATACCAATTTGTTGGATACATCAATCTTAAGTACTGATCAGAATATCTCATCCTTTAATTAAGGAGAGATTACGCTGGAGAGTCTATCATTTTACATGTGGTATGATAACTGTGCACCATCGCGGTTTTATTTTATTTATTCAAGCTATAGCTATCCGATTCTATTTTATAATATTATATATATATGTATATAATGTTTATATAGATACAATGAATATACATATCATAATGATGCTGATCCATATCTTATAATTCATAAAGCCCTAGGCTGAAGATGGATATATATATATATCCAGATGCATCGATGGATCCACGCGGATATCGGATTGTGCCAACCAGCTGTCAAATCCTATATATCCCACATTATTAGTAGACTTCGGAATAACCACGAAACTGGTATGACCCCATATATGACCATATATATAGAAATCGGGACTATATCCCAGATATCAATATTGTTGGATTTTGCAATTTTCAAGAAAAGTTCCTAGCCTAGGCTATAGTGCGATAAATGCTGAATTCAGTATCTAAATATTATAATATACAGCAATATACTATCTATATGGACTTAAATCGCATTCTATAGAACATGTACAACGTTGCAGCATCGGTATATGCCGTATTTCAGATCTTCGAATATATCTAGATAGGATTGTATACATAAAAAGAAACCCCTTAAAATTAAAAAGACTATCTGGCATTATAAAAGGTTCTGGATGATATACATGGTGTGGTATTCGACAGGTAAATGAAGCATATATATACTGCTGCTAATACGTGTTAATTGCAATCATTGTCAACCTGATCAATCAATCAATTTTATAACTCAGGTATCTGAGTAAATGCATAGGTACGCTAGCATGAGCAAACTTGTACATGTATTGTAAGTATATATACCTCTATCAAAGTTTGGATGCAAGATAATCATGCATGCACATATATCATAGATAAACAGCCTATACCAGTATACTAGAGTATACTTAAAGCTAATTTACAACTAAGACATTGATATTTTTAAGAAGAATGAATGAATCAAACCAAGGGGCTTTAAGTATTTGACAGCTTATTAATTGCGATTTTCTTGACAATACATGGATGTAAGTACCAACATTATTATTAATATTATGATAGCACGGCTAATAAAACACATGGCTTCAAAGTGAAAAGAAAAACTCGACGCGTTTTTCTTTGCATGAAGAATTACTTAAATGAGACAAATTGCGCGCGTCGATAAAAGTCTCCACGCTATTACATATTACCAACGGTAATTAACATTTAAAATCACCACATCAAGCTTATTTAGTCTGAAAGCACAAGGCTGTTATTGAATTAAGAGTTTTAGATTTATAGAGTAAAATGCCAAACAAGATATTACAACTTTTTCATGAAAAACAGAGAGTAAAATTAAAAATTATTTATTACGAAGAAATACAATTAAAAAGAATTAAACTAACTAGTTCAATTCACCATTTAAAAACTGATCATGTAGCTTCTTTTGAGTGTTCCATTCTTTTTCTAGTTTCTTTTTGGCACTTTTACTAACTTCTTCACCTTCCTTAGTTTTTGTTGGGAACCCACGTTCATCGAATTCAGAGAACTCTTCTCTATTTTTAAATAAATCTTCTGGTGCAATTTTAGCCTTTTCTAGTTTTTTCAATCGTTCTTCTTCAGCTTTTCTAGCAGCTTCAGCCTTTTTGGCAGCCTTTGCAGCTTCTCGTTGTTCTTTTTCATCTCTTTGCTTGATTAATTCTTGTTTTTCTTGTTCGTCAACAAATTTGACTAACGCTGGTTGATCATTACCTCTATCATCCAATGAGACACCCAATTCTAATAAATCAAAAGATCGAACTTTATCAGTGGCAGTTAAAAATTCGCTTAAAGGAGCTTTTGCAATTGCTTTAGATCTAACAACGTCACGGAATTTACTCATGGCATTGACGAATGGACCTGCGATTTCTTCAACTGAACCTGCTGAACCACTTGCATTTGCAGACCAACCATAATTTGGTGAGACATCAAAACCTAAAATTCTTAAAATTTTGGTAACCCATCTTGCAATTTCTTCTAAAGGTTCCAATTTAAAATCAGTGGAATGTTTTGCGATATAAGTATTTGCTCTTTGAATCAATTCAGCAATGTTAGACAATGCAACTGGAGTAGATAAATTATCACAGAATGCCTCATGAACTTTATCTTGAGCTTGATGTAATGCTTTATATAACGAGATTTCTTCCAAACCTGGTTTCTTAACAACATTTTTACCTAATTCTAATTTTTCACTATGTTCTCTTGAAAATGCCTTAATTTTATTAAAATAATTAGTTAAAGTTGATTCTAAAGCTTTTGGTTCATTCAATTGTGGTCTAAAATCTAATTGATTGTTCCAGTTTTGCATAGCAAATGCTAATCTTAACTGTCTTGCAGTAAAATGTTTCAATGCTTCTTTAATTGAGATGAAATTCTTTAAACTTTTTGACATTTTAGAACCTTCAATATGTAAATGGCCTGCATGCATAAAATAATTAACCCATTGGTTGTTTTCATGGAATGCCTCACTCTGTGCTAATTCATTGTCATGATGAGGAAATGCTAAATCAATGCCACCAGAATGAATATCCATTTGTTGACCCAAGATCTCACTTGCCATAACTGAACATTCAATATGCCAGCCTGGACGACCTTCACCCCATGGGGATGACCATGCAGGTTCACCACGTTTTGATGCTTTCCATAATGCAAAATCATTATTACTCTTTTTACCACCCGCTGATTTCGATAATGAACCTTCACCTTCATCAATCAAATCTTGTTTACCCTTATTCCAGGGTTGTAATTTAGCATAGTCATGGCCCGCTTTTTCAAATGCTGAGGTATCAAAATATACACTACCATCATCAGTTTTATAAGCAAAACCATTTGAAACAATTTTTTCAATGAAACTGACAATTTCTGGAACATATTCACTAACTCTAGTTGTAACCGAAGGTGGTTTGACATTTAAACTTGCCATATCTTTATTATAATCATGTTCCCAGAATGAACTTAAATCTCTAAAGACATTATGATCAGTAACAGTATCACCTCTTTCTTTATCTAATGCGAATAATAAAATTGATTTTGATTTTTCTAAAAAATCATCTACTGAAATTGATGAACCTGATTTAATTGCATCAAAGGTTGATCTAATAGCATCTGAATGCATCTTTAATTTAGCAGTTTTTTGCTCTTCTGGTAATGAGTTGATAAACTCTTCAAACTTTTCTGGTTCTCCTGGACCATTAATATTATCTTTTGAGTATAATGCCACTGAATCTTTAACCTTACTGATTAAATTTTCATCAACTTCACTACCCAAGTTTTGTTTAAATTCTTCAAATAAATAGCCTTGTCTTGCTCTAATAATAATTTTATCATCAATATCTGTAACATTTTGAACAAAAAATACATTATAACCAAAATAGTCTTCTAGAATACGTCTATTAATATCTGAAGAAACGTAATTTCGAGCATGACCCATATGACTAGCATCGTAAACAGTTGGACCACAAGAATACCAAGTGATTCGATTACTATTGATTGGAATAAATTCATCTTTTGTTCTGGTCAAAGAATTATAAATTTTCAGTTTTGGTGGCTCAGTGGTAGCCTTTGGAGCATACCATTGAGGTTGGGTTACTTTTGAATCCATTTTTCTCAATACTCTAGATGATGCTGAATGAAAAAGAGGAAAAGTTCTTTTCATAAACGAGTTTTTTTTTGCTTGTACCCTCAAATTGTTCAGTCAAATGAGTGATGAAAATTTAGTCAACACAATCAACTGATGACGAATTTTTTCCACACCAAAAATTTCAATGTTCGATAGGGGGGCAGTTAAGCCGAACTAACCTATTCAAGCGGGTACAGATATTTCAGCAGCACTCAGTCATAACTTTTCAGGTATGATCACAAAATTTCGCCGGTCTCAAACTTACTAGGCCATGCTCAGATATGCGCAATTAGCAGACCATTGGGAGGTTTACAGAGGCTTGAGGATTTTAATTGCAGCCATCAATTTTGGCGGCTCGGTCTCTTCCAACGGCTTGAGTTGAAAGTTTCGTCGCGTCTTTTTTTTTTTTTTAACTCGCTTTTCGCGATTGAGTAAAAACCAGAAATTAAAATTACAACATTTTTTTCAAAACACTTAACATCTAAGAGTAAAGCCGTAAGTCATCAACAAGTCGACATTAAAAAATAGACATGTCGTCTATTTTCAAACTACAACTGTCTGGTGTTCGTTCATTCGAACCGGATACCTCTCAGGTTATTCAATTTGGCAAACCTTTAACATTAATTGTTGGTCAAAACGGTACTGGTAAGACTGTAAGTTTTTTTGTTACAGCAAATGAAACTAACAAAAAAATAGACTGTTATTGAATGCCTAAAATATGCAGCCACAGGTGATCTACCTCCTAATTCTAAAGGTGGCGCATTTGTCCATGATCCGTCAATGACTGGCTCTAGAGATATTGCTGCAAATGTTCGATTATCTTTTGTAACGGCAACAGGTAAAAGAGCTATTATTTCAAGAGCTATGCAGTTGGTTGTTAAGAATAAAACTCGACAATTCAAAACTCTAGATTCAAATATCCATATTAAAGACGGTAATAAAGGTATCCAAATTAACAGTAGATGCGCTAATATTGATGATGAAATGTCAAGATGTTTAGGTGTATCAAAAGCAGTTTTAGAGTATGTCATTTTTTGTCATCAAGAAGACTCATTATGGCCATTAGCTGAACCATCTATTGTTAAAAAGCGATTTGATGATATTTTTGAAGCAACAAAATTCACAAAAGCATTAGACGATATTAAAGTAACGAGAAAAGAATTAAATTTACAAATTGCAAAACAAGAAAAGGATGTCGACGCAGCAGAAGTTACTAAAGCTCGAGCCGAACAAACTCAAAATCGTGCTAAGGATACTCAACGACAAATTGATGAAATTAATGCTGACTGTGCGGATTATGAACACCAAATGACTGAAGTTGCTCAACAACAAACTGAATTATTTGAAACCCATAAAGAATTTGAAAGAGTTTTGACGAGAATTGATAATTTGAAAAGAGATAGAGTAACCTATCAAGAAAACGTTGATAGATTATTGAAACAAACTGAAGAATTACCTGATAGTGACGAAGAATTGAAAGAAAAAATTGACAATTTTGCTTCAAAAACTAATGAAAGACGACAAAAAAAGATTGAATTAGAAGAAGAAGAATCTGGTTTAAGTGGAAAAATCAAAGAGCAGCGACAAGTATACAATAGTTTATTATCCCGACAAGGTAAATTAAAGGCAGAAAAAGACTCTTTTGAAAATTCAAAAAGAGAGTTGGAAGAATTTGTAAACCAATCCTTTGATGGTTTAGAAGCTTTTGAAAAAGATTCAAGAAGTTTAAAAACTGTCCTAGATACTAAAGTAAAAATTTTGAAAGATACCCAAGAGAGACAACGATTACAAAATAATCAAGAAGAGCAAGAAGTTTCGAATCAGTTGAATGAATATTATAGTGATCGAACTAAAGAGGAACAAATCCAGCAATTGTCAAAAGATTCTTTGGAGGAGAATCAAAAAAATATTAAAGAATTGGAGGAACAATTGGAATTTTTACCTTCAGATGAAGATGCTGCTACTGAACAAGAGTCCCGACTGCAAAAAATGGAAGAAGACTTGAGCAAGCTACAAACTGAACATGACCAAAATAGTTTTGATGATAAAATCAATGATGAGAAAAAGAATCGATTCGAATTGGAACAAAGGAGTTCAAAATTGAATAATGAATTTAGAATTGCTTCAAGTCAAGCAGAAACAAGATCTAAATTGGATTACCAAAACAATGATTTGAAAGAAAAACACACTGCATTAAAAAAGTTACATGAAGCTAATAAAGAAGATTTTGAAAAATTGATTGGTAAAAGTTTAAGAGAAGATAAAGCTGAAATTGATCTGGAGAAGTTTTTGAAAGAGAAAAATAGTGAAATTGAGGAATTGAATCAATCAGCTACTAAATTAAATAATGAAAAAAGTTCTTTAACTACCAAGATTGAGTTAGCACAAGAGGAAGTAGACAATATGGAAGCTGAATGTGATAATTTGGAATCTGAAGTTAATATTCACTTGAAAGATGTTACTAATAAAGAATCATGGGAAGAAGCATTAGCTGCATGTAAAAAGACTATTAAAGATTTGAGAGAACGTGCTCAAGAAGCAGAAGTATTACTTCCATTTATGGAAGTAGCCTTAAAACAAGCTGAAAAGCCTGCAGATGATGGAGATGCTCCAGATATAGATGGAGAGAAATTTTCGCATTGCAGTTTGTGTAACCGAACTATAGGATCCGGTGATCAGCCTGTTGTCATCACATATTTAAAGTCACAAATTGAATTATATAAAAGGGCTGGAGAAGCTGTTGAGCAAGTTGAAAGTGCACAAAAACAAATTGAAAAGTTACAAGATTATAAACCTAAAATTGATAGAATCACTCAACTAAGAGAAAAAGATATTACACATAGTGAAAATTCAATTAAAAGTTATAAGGCCAAATTAGAAACTTTAGATAAAAAGCTTAAAGAAAATGAAAATAAGTTAGAAGTACTGAAGAATAATGCTTCATTTGGTGAAACATTAAGAAAGTATACAAATAATGTTGTTAGAGTTTCTAAAGAAATTAGCAATTTAAGCTCAAGTGTTGAAGAATTAAAGGCTCAATTGGGTGATTCATCTAAATACAGATCTGCTGAAGAAATCCATTCTGAAATCTCAAAAGTTAATACTGAAATTAAAGCAATTGATGAAACTATTAATAGTATTACTCAGAATCGAGATTTTTCTAAAGATAAATTACAAAATCAAAAGAATTTAGTTACTAACAAGAAGATTGAAATCAGCAATTTAAAAACAAAATTACAAGAACGAATTAATAAACAACATCAATTAGACCAGTTAAACGAGAAAGCAAAAAAAAATCGTGCAGAGGTTTCAAGAGCTAAGAATGCTCTAGCAGAATTAGAACCAAAAATCTCAGAATATGAAGAAAAATTGAGAGATTTAAAACTTGAAAATGAGAAGCAATTACAAAAATTACGAGAAGAGCATAGTAAATTCGCAAAATACCAATATGAATTAGATCAATTACAAAAATTAGTTGATCAATATAAAGGTGATGATGAATTAGAAGAATGTGAAAGATTAATGAGGGTTAATACATCGAAAACTCAAGATTTAGAAAAAGCTCTTGATGAAATTCAAAAAGCCATTCAAAGTGAAAAAGATGCATTTGCAAATTTGAAATCTCATGAAAGAACTTTAAGAGATAATTTAGAAATCAGAAGATTAAGGAATGAATTGAAAAATATTGAATCTGAAGCATCATCATTGGATGAAAAACAAGCTATTCGGAATAAACAACGATATGATCAAGAAACTAATAAATTGCAGCAAAAATATTCTGATTTATCTGCAGATCATGCTAGTAAAAAAGGTCAATTGAAGCAAATGCAAATTCAATTAGAGGAATATTTAGCTGATTTAAATAATCAATTTAAAAATTCTCATGGTTTATATACCGATGCAGTATTAAAATTGGCAACAACGAGAAGAGCAAATATTGATTTAGAAAGGTATGCAAAGGCTTTAGAGCAAGCAGTTATGCAATACCATACAATTAAAATGCAAAGAATTAACGCAACAATTAATGAATTATGGAAACAAACTTATACTGGTACGGATGTTGATAGTATTATTATCAAATCAGATAATGAATCAGGTAGAGGTAATAAATCTCATAATTATCGAGTTGTGATGGTTAAAGGTGATGCAGAATTGGATATGAGGGGTAGATGCAGTGCTGGTCAAAAAGTATTAGCCTGCATTATCATTCGTTTAGCATTAGCAGAAACTTTTGGCTCTAATTGTGGTATGATTGCATTAGATGAACCAACAACCAATTTGGATAAACCCAATATTGCTGCATTAGCAAGATCTTTGAATGAATTATTGGATGCAAGGAAGCAACAGAAGAATTTTCAATTGATTACAATTACACATGATTACGATTTTTTGAAACATATCAAAGCATCTGAATTTACTGAGTATTATTATGAAGTTTCTAGAGATGGGAACAAAACTTCTAAAATTAGGCACGTCGATATTAACAATTTACAAAACTAATCTGTTTTTATTATTCCTAGGCTGCTGTTGGCATTTGATGTTATAGTTGTAATTTAAAATTTTATTATTGTAGATAAGGTATAACATCGATTATGATATTATTTTGTCTAGAATCTGTAGTCTGATTAATATATTTATTTATGCATGAATGTTCCTGAATTTTACTATATATATCATCACGGATTCAATTAATTGCATGCCATATGCATGGTAATGGTATCGGTGCTTCTGTATATCCTTTACTAATTAAGCTAGCAACCTCCGATGTAGCTGAAAATTTAAGTCGCGCTTTAAATACGTAAACTAATACGTAATCAGTTTGAAATAATGTCTTAAAGTTTGAATTACAATTGTAATTACCATATTATTATCCAGATTGAGATGGTACCATATCATGATCAATCGATATATAATATTGAAAGCATGCTGCAGTTGTTTTAATTATCTACATGTATCGATTTCACTTAAGAATTCCTGCCATATTTATATCATGATATACTTATATATAACATAATAGTACAGTTTAATATTCCATCCGCGGCCGGATGTATCAATATCATAAGATCAAGCATGCATCGAGAACAAAAAATATATTCATCAGCCTGGGGATTTAAATCACTGCAGGTTGGAAACACTGATCTCAATTGATAGATTCCAACCTTTAAAACTGAATTCATCCGACCATTGCATGCAGGTCACTATTAGTGTACAAGTTGTACATATTAGTTAGGAGCTCACCCACATACAGCTGGCACGGGCATGATTCCCATACTGCAGAGATGCGTCAATATTTCTTTGCTAGCTACGCTAGTAAAGCTTGAGTCGATTTGATGATATAATCCATAATAATATGTGCTAATGTTGCTGGTTTGTCGCCTAATGATTACTGTACATCCGGATGCACAATTTAAGCTTTAAATTGAAATACATGCCTTTTCAAAGCACGTACAAATGTCATATATACTGATTAAAAGTTTAATAAACTTCAACTCAAAGAGATCAGCTACAATCGTTATACACATATAAAAGGTGGATTACTGAAGGATTATATCATGATGCTATACTAGGATACTGTAAATGGAAAGATAGCATTATTACGTAACGATTTAAAAATATTTAATAATGGTTATTTTTTTTATTAATTTTAGTATTTACATAACAAGAGATAAGGATAGTGTAGTGTAGTTAACTTTTGAAAAATATTAATATATAGCAACTTTTTGAATAAACACATGTAGTGAATAGGATCCGAATTCGAATAATATGAGGTTATAGCAATTGAGTGTTTCCGTGATCTTGCTAATGAGGTATAGTCTTTATCTCTAAGATAATAATGATGATCATAGTCCTGATATTTACTTCTTATTTGGTATACCTGGCTTCATTAATGGAGGATTGAAGTTTGCTGGAAATCCAGGTTTTGGTCCAACACTGCAAACAGGGCCCATTTTGAGTGATTACAGTAATAGCCTAGGTTTAAGTTAAATATCTGAAAAAATCGAAAGTTCACCAAATGTCAATTACACAAATTTTAAATTGACTAATGGATTGATTGAATTGATGATTAGAACCAGTAAATTGAAAAATATAGGATCTCAGTCACTTTAAATAGTCTTTGGGAATTTTTAAATTTATAATAAACCCTCGATTAATCCAGAATTAATTTTAATATCTAAAAAAAGCAACCTGTAGTATTGGTGAATTTGTGAGTCTCTCCAAGGTTAATTAATAATTTAAGTTAAAAGAGCTATCAATTGAGAGACATGAATGTCTGAAACGGAAACAACTTTAAATATATAAGCTCACTTTCATGGATGTGATAGATAAAATTTCATGAATAGCTTCAATGCAACACCAACTTAAAAGGATAGCAACAATAATTGTTTATTGTGATATAAGTAGTAAAGCATTTAAAAAGATTGAATGAACAAGATAGGTTATGTCTGGAAACAGTACTCTACGATCGAGAGGATATTAATTTATTTTTTTATACTCTTATAAGTTCAACTGAAAATATAGGTTTTTTTTAGGAGAAGTTATAATGAAAATTTTCGTGATTACTCAAGTCAATTGTACCAACTTAACCTCAAATAATAACAGATTTATGGCACCACTGAAATCTAAAATACGAGCAAGGCTATGATCGATTTTGGTTTGAGACTTGAAAGTTACCGTATTTACATCCTTATAACAACAAAACTCGGTAACTATATATTAAAAAACTCTGCTCAGTTCTAGCCAAACTTATTTATCTGAGTGAGCCTAAATAAATTATCAGGGATAATTTTTTCAGAACTCTCGATCGTATTAAAGCTATAGCTGTCGTTGAATATTGTGGATTTATACATGGAGTAATCTATAGTGGTAACAGTATCTTGGTATTTGTTAAATTACCATAGATATTGAGGCATAAGTTCAAGTGGAAAATTTGCACATATATTATAATGTTAATGGTGCCATGGACTTTCAAAGAAATGGGACCCATCGCAATGGTTATCCAACCATGCACTGATCATCCTTCTTCTATGAATAGGGATTGAATGCTTCTTTTTCACTGTTCGGGTTACAAGTTAGTTGATATTTTTCTGTATCTGAGACTGTTGCAATGGGGAGAAAAAATATATATAATTAATTTTAAATTGAGATGCATTAACCACTAGACCGATAGTTGCATGCATCGATGAGACTACTGTAGAACTGTATATTTAAAGTTACCTAATTTAAAATCAGTCTCAAATGAAAAGTTTTTCGCTGACCTTAGTATATCCCCATTGATTTTAGAACTAGTATGAATTTCCTGTATATTAGTGGGTAAACTACGATAGAGTAAACCTATGATTTTTTCTGTTAGGTTCTATATATAGTGGGTAAGGTGAAAGATATGCATGTTTTCGCAAGGTTAAATCTTCAAATAAACAACACCAAACCTCATATGCTGCAGGAAAAAAGTTGATCATGATTGAATTTGATCGATAAATAGGTTGGCTACAAGGTTCAAGGTGCATGATTTATGCATATATCGGTTCTATTGTAATATCCATGCATCCGGATATATGGATATAGCCCGGATGTTGTTGAGTCAATGTATACGTTTGGATAACAAATGAATATTACAGCTTGAGAAAAGCTAGTTAAAGCATATTATGCAAAAGTATATATTTTTATTGTTGGATGCTTATATATTGTGTGTGATCATCTCGAGCTAAGCACTGTTACTTAAGTAAATTTAATGACTTTCTCATGATTGTTCTTCTCCATAAAAATTTTATAACCTACATATCCATTATGAGTGTTTTTAGGGTTATAATCTTACATCCGGATCTGGATGGGGGCCCAATGGGGATAGTGTACACTATTGCGCATCATGCATGCATCCATCATCGATATGATTTTTATATATAGTTAAGATCTCGAGTCGAAGTTTGTTCAGTTCGCAATGAAACTATATATAATATTAGATATATATAGTAAAATATAGTATACATAAAATAAGCCGGGTATAAACTACTTATAGCCCATGGCAGGAAACTTTTTAATAATTGCGCTATATTATGCTTGTTTTATTTATGACTTGTGCATTGACTTCAAAAGCTTGATGAAAATTACAATCAATGCCTCGCTCCACTGAGCTTAGGGAGTCTAATTACCATAATAGTTGAAGGTGGCTGCACATAAATAATGTAGGCTGTAACAGTGGACGATCTCGTATCGAAACTGTTCTAATCTAATGCAAGCACATACCCAATTTAGCCAAAACTGAAACTGAAATGACCTGTACAATTCCTTAGAAGCTTCCCTATCTCATTAGTATGAATTTTGATTAGTGAGTGTATACTTTGAATTTAGTGAGAACAGGGGTGGACCCTACATCCTTAAACAATAGAGTCAATCTTCAGATTAATCATATTGCTTTCCAAATGTATCTCTTGGTTTGCATATATACACATTATAGCGTGTGTCGAACTTGTGCTTAATAAAAATGCACATTAGCATTTCATAAGAAGCTTAAATATCGTTTTTAATTAACAAGGAGTTTTAGTTTTTAATTCCAATCTTACATGGATGCATGGGATTCGGTAGATCTCGAGATCTATGGGCGATATATCGGAAATATATATATTTATAGATGATTTTGACTCGAATTTGATGCACGCAAGTATTACATCAATTGCAATTTTAACTTAGCCTAATCAAGAACTGATCGCGACTTCTCAGTGAGTGGTAGAGCAGGCCATCTTCTACCAAGAAATTAACTACACTTCTATTTGGGGTTTGAATCTTCTATCGCGAATTAAAATATACCAGGTCTAAAATATTCACAGAGTTATGAGTTTTCTTGGTAGAATCAGGGGGTTTGTTGGTCTTGAACGCATAAATCCTAAGGTTAGCCTTATGTAGGTTTGTAGCTTCAAAGGTTAGCCGAAGGCTTCAACTAAATTTAGTATAGATGTATATATATATGCGAGCTATTTAAACAAATAATCATGATATTATAATAAAAATGTACACTGATCGCTTTTCTCAATTGGAAGCAAATGCTTGCAATATTCCAGCCTACAATCAGCATATTAAAAAAAATTCCAATAATAAATGTTCTATAGCTTTCTGGCATGTTGTTATGATATAGTTATGGAGATTTTGTGAAAGTTAGCTCAAAAATTTATTTTTGTGTTTAGGTTTTACGAAGAAATTCCGGGAAGTTGCTGTTGGCATGATATATCTATCTTTCTTGGTCTCATCAACAAGTTTATTATAAAAAATAAATATTGCTACTAGATGTCTGAATTTCTGGTTTTATTGTGTTATATTGGTCTATGCTTGAAGCAGATTAGCTAAGTTGATAGGGGACCTGATTTTAGATCTGGAGTTTTCGCACTCCAATGTGATTGAGAAAATCCGGGAGTTTAAAGTTGTAATTATTTCAGTCAAATTTAGCAAACTAATTATAGAACTATGAAATTCATAGATTTATGGTATTAAATTGTCAGGAAATCTGCAGATTTTTTAGTATTATTTTTGTTGTTCCAAAGAATATATTGCTAATCAAAAATTGACGACACTTTCCCAGTTGAGGTTCTTAGTGTTTAAGCAGTTCCAATTTAAATAAATCCGGGAATTTAAAGCTGACTTTATATGAATAGACTTTTGAATTTTTTTCAGTAAATCCACCGTAAAAAGTATCAAGTACTACTGAATTACTTACTGATTGAATTTACTGCGTGTTATTGGCCATTAAGTACTCGTTGGGGTAGCTGAATCAATTGGGGGCCTCATTTAGGACGTGAATTCTTAAGGTTTCGCGTTTAAACGTGTTTAATGCAAATCCGGGAATTTCAAGTTGGCAATATTGCAGTCAATTTTTCATATTAAATCATTAGAATTTCAAAATCAACAAGCCAAAATTATCGATGGCAAGAATTTTTTAATTGAATTGTTTCTCTTGCCTAAGAAAACTTCATTTAGCTAGCTCAGAAATGGATGGTACTATTTAAAAATACGGTTTAACAATTTAAGCATAGTTAGGAAAATATTGGAATTTGAAGCTATCATTAATCCAATCAATTCTTAATATAAGTTATTAGCTTGGCCATGAAATAATTTATATATGTTGATGAGAGACATTTTGGAATTTATCTGTCATTTGAAGGGAGTAAAGATCTATTTTAATTTGTAGTGACCTTTTGTGGCTCTAATTTTTGGTATTTAAGCATGTTTAATAAAAATCTGGTGATTTAAAGCGAACATTATTCCAATCGATTACCATCAATATTTTGAAGAATCCAATTTGTAGATCTGCACAAGTGAATGGCTCGAATATTTGATGCTTCCACGTATGACTGGTCTGTACCTTAATTTGTAGTAACTAAATAGCTAGGTAGGGGAACTAATTTTGAATATGAAAATTTCTCGTTTTAGCACGCTTAAGAAAAATCCGGGAATATAAATCTGGCAATATCTTATTCAAAAGTCATGATAAATAAGTTAAGCCTTAAAGTAACCATACCAGTCCTACCAAATGAATCTTTTTTATTGAGATTATGGTCATTATTGCTTGGTGGAGCTGTATATAGCAAAGCTAGAAAACTGACGAGAAATACAAAAATCTAGCTACCATGCATTGTTCAAGCAGCACCAAGAAAAATACGGGACTTTGATCATACCTTGAAAATCACCAATTTCAAACCTGATTGTATATAAATTACCCAAAGTAATAATTTAAATATTGGATATGTATATGGGCAATTTAAAGTTGTGGTGTCCCTGAATCCATATATGCATGCATGTACAAGTACATTTGTACAAGAGTAAAGTATAATAGAAACCCGGGAAATTAAATTAAGATTTAAATGCATGAAGCAATTCGAGAAGATCTGAAGATGACTATTTAAGCTTAATTATTTTATTCACATCTAGTAATGAATCGCTGCAATTATAGATTAGAATCTTTAAGATTGCGCTAACGGATGAGTATGGCTCAACAAAGCCACTGAATGTTTTCTTCGTGATTTTACGCATTAGAAAAAAATCCGGGAAATAATTACATACCTTTATTCCCACAATTCCAGCTTTACACCTAATCAAATTAAACCACTGTGATTCCTGATAATTGAACAGAAGGTGATATAAGGGTAATCTGATATATATTTTGTTTACCAATCTTTTTGGCAGCTAGTCGATACAGGGTACAAATTCTTAAAACTTAAGCTGTCCTAAAAAAATCCGGGAATTTGGCTTGAGCATTGGTTTAGATAATTTTGGTATTATATGCTCCAAACTGTTTTATTATAATTAAAGGCCAATGTATTTTCAGGGTATTGAAAGAAGCATCCAAATGTTAGCTTTTATTATCGAAAAATAAATGGCATAGTAAAACCACTAGATATTTTACCTGTACTATCCCTGCTTATTCGGGCCTGGAATTCTGAGAACTCAAATCTGATTTTTAATCAAGTAGCTGAGACTACTAAATATTATTTTGTATATATGATACATATATAAATAATCAAAAAACGTATACCTGTGTACAAAGTTGTACAAAATCATTTCAACTACATTAAAGAATAATTTATTTTGTTTTTAGCTAACATAAAGCAATGAAAATTCTAATATAAATTGTTCAAATTAAATATACAAATTATTTATATTAAAAACTGGTCGAACTAATCATCTTCGCCTAATGCTTTATTAACTAAAGATCTGTATTCTTGCTGCTTTTCAGCTTGATCTAAAAATACATTATATTTAGCCTTTAATAGTTTAGCATCAATAGAATCTGGATCTTGTGGCATAATTGCTTTACCATTACCGCTTAACTGACTCATGATATCCCATAAATCACCACCTTCGGCTGCTTTAGCACCTAACATTGCAGTGCCAAAAACAACCGCTGCATCAATGTATTTTGGAATGACAACTGGCATACCAGTAGCAGTAGCCATAATTTGAGTCAATAAGTTATTTCTGCATTGACCACCTGATAAATAAATTTGTTTGACATTATGACCTGAATTATTCAATGCTTCGATAATATGTCTAGTTTGTTGACCAATAAATTCAACTGCACCCAAATATTCAAGAGCTAACGCGTCTAATGAAACATCCATGGATTGACCAATAATACTACCTCTCATATTTGAATTAGCGATTGGAGATCGATTACCGTACAAGTCACCATAATAAAATAAATGTCTTGCTAAGTATACAATTGATGGCGTATTTTGTTCCTTTGCCATTGCTTCCAATCTATTATTTAACAATTCGAATTTAGAAATACCTTGTTCTTTAGATTGTCTTTCTAGTTCTGAAGTACTTGGATGATTCTTCAAAACGTGTGCTAATAATTGACCAGTTGTTGATTGACCACCTTCTGCCATCCATCTATCTGGAATCAAAACATCTCTATATGGACCCCAAACACCTGGAACAAAGACAGGATCTTTAGACATGACTAAATGACAAGTTGAAGTGCCTGCAACTGCAGCCAATCTAACATAAGGATCTTCTTCATTTGCTTCATCTTGTAAATCAGTTTTAGCAGCAACTGTACCTAGCCAACCACCATAAGCATCAATAATTGAACTGCTAACAGCAACGTTAGTAGTTAATCCTAGTTCTTTGGCAGATGCTTCAGTTAAATAACCAACTTTCTCACCTGCCGATAAATACTGACCATTTTCATTCAAAACTCCACCAATTCGTCTAAAATTATCTTCAGCTAATTCTGGTAAACCAATAGTTGTTAAAAATTCTTCATCCCAACCTTTCATTGATCCATCAACGCCAACTGGAACATATCCTTGCTTACATACAACTGAACAAAAAGATCTAGCTTCTGATCCAGTAGCTTTATGTGATAAGAAATCACCCAAATCATAAAACTTACATTTTTCAAATAAACCATCTGGCATATTTTCTTTTAGCCATTTAGCCTTTGGAATTTCCATTTCTAACGACATTTGACCACCAACATATTTTAAACATTTATGTCCGGTTTTATTAATTTCTTTGGTTTGTTTTGGAGCTCTATGATCCATCCATAAAATAATATTTTGATAATTATCATTAAAATCTGGACCAACACCAACCGGTGAATCGTCTTCTTCTTTTAATACAACTAAAGAACAAGTGGCATCAAATGCAATACCTTTGACTGTTTTTGGATCAATTGAACTTTCTTTCATAACTTCTTGAACACACCAACAGATATTTTCCCAGATTTCTTGTGATGATTGATTAAAATAATCTTGTTTTGGTTCCCATTTAGTGATATCTTTAGCTTTCAAGCCTAAGATCTCACCTTTACCATCAATGATACATGCTCTTGCTGATCCAGTACCAACATCAACACCAATATAATATCCATCAAACATTTTTTAATTGTCTATAGTTAAATATTTTTGAAATTTCAATAATAATGAAAAAAAAATTGAAAATAACAGTTGGAAAAAAGAAAAATCAAATGAGGGGTTGCGCAAGTACTTATACCATTTCTTAAGGCACAATACCAAAGCATGTTTGCAGCACTGAGAAATTACAGCTAGAATGTTCAGGCATGCTTAATAATTACGTAAGACTGTGAGGCTGGTAGTTAACAAAGCTTAGGTCACTCCAGCTTATATATTTTTGGTTGCTGTGGAACAAATCGGAACTAGTCGGCAACACAGAAATCTTGTATTCTTTATTTTACGGATAATTAATTGCAAAATCTATACCCTTTAGTTTAATGCAATTTAAAAATTCCATCGAAAAAATTTAGTTTCTCAAGGACTAATAGCAATGTTTTCAATTTCGAAAAGATGTTATTTAAAAGTATTCTAATGTAAGCGCCTTAGATTTAGCATTGACCATGGTGATTGGTGTAACACGCTTATAATTATAAGCTGGGAAGTTTTTTCTTCAGCTACCTGGTAGCTTGCGGATAGCCTTAATCGGGATCTTGCAAAATCTTGTTCTCTAGGATTACTTGATTTGGATATCAATCCACTCCAATTAAATTCAGGAGGGGTAAAATCTATTTTTGATACACCTTGAAATCAACAAATCTAAATCTGAGGATATTAGCCAAATTATGATAGTGATTAATAATTAAATTTATGGATTATCTAAGAAGCGAATAGTAATATATTGATCGCTATTAGATAAGAGTTTTTAAGCATACAATAGTGGTATGGCTGCATAGTTGATTTATTTCTAATTTTCCACAACGCATTGGCTCAAAAGATATTAAGCGTGTTTAAGCTCATTTAAATTTAGCTTCAATATCAAAATCTGGACAGGATTATACTACAGTCCTCCAATGATTTTAGCTGATTCGAAAAATATATATGTATACCGGAGATAATATAGAAGGTGGGGTCATTAAGTATTTCTACTACAGCTTTTGAAATCAATTTTTCCGTTCTCCTTTGAACCAATAACATAAGGCTAACTCAGTTCATTGGATTTTGTTTTAGAAATTTTCAAGGCTCCTAGGCTTACATATTTAAATTGTTAACACTCTGAGACAAAAAATCTGGGGTGAAGGTAGTAATTCGGACCGAAATTTCAGTAAGTAGACCTACAATTGATCCATCAATGTTTTAAAAGTTTATGCGGTAGATGCTGCAGTTTCCGGTGGCTCTAAACCAGTGAATGTTAAAGGTTTATAATTGCACCTCGAAAGCTCTAGCTATTCAGCTGGTGTCCTTAAATTTAAGTCGCAAGACTTGAATCAATCTTTTGTAATAAGACTATTTTGACAATTGATTAATAAACTTCATTCGAGAATTAATTGATTTTATATGCTGTGCGTATAAACTGATCATAAGTTTACCGGACAGTATATAAAAAGCTTGCTTGATAAATATAGTACCTTCAGTAATGGATCTATACCAGTAATTTTACTTTTAAAATTTGTTAACTCTATATAATCTCTTCCAGTTTCTGTTTGTATATTTGCCCATACAAATACATATGCGATATACTAGACTTACATGTGCGCTTAATTGGGTATAAAGTGTGTGAGATCAAGCTAACCAATAAGGATTAAATCTACTATCAAAAATTTAATTTCAATTCAAATATTGGACTTAAAAATATATTCTAGCTTCATCAAGCATGAGTTTATATACAGATCAGTTGATAGCATTTTTAAATTAATTAGTCGCTGCTTCTGTATAATTAATAGCGGATGTGCCCATGGTTATACAACTAATAGCCTATGTGGTTACAAGTGAGCTCAAACTACACCGAATTCATAGATTGGTATATATATAACATTTGACAGTGCTAACTATTAGATTTAACCCAAGTACTTATTTATGCATGCACGTGTTTCGTAGTAGAAGAATGCCTTAAATCCTTCGGGGAGCGTATTGAAAAGTTTACAACTCCATTGAAAAGCGATATACTCGAGATATTGAGCCATAGATTTGCGTTTTTGAATTATAATTCATAGGCCTGGTTAAACAGATATATAATGTGGATCAACACCGGTCCATATATTTATAGCGGTTGAATGAACCAGCTGACAACAAGTCATCAGCATATACTCTAAATATGTAGACCATTGTTTATACACGTTAAATACTATATATATCATGACTATTATTTTAATGAACCTTGCCAATAGAAATATAGCCAAATCAATTGATTAATGTATACTAACTATGACTCTACTGAACCATGCATAGCATTAACTGTGTAATATATAAAAGCCACTCTAGGCTCAGATACCATGATGCTTTATTGCTAGTGATCATTCAGGTCAATGGTCGCTCATTCTTAGTTGGGATGGTCACAATGTTTTTCGATGATCCCAATATCTATTGAGATGCAAGATAACTGTAAAGTAAAACTATAGCCTCAATCTAACTAAAAGCCACCTCAGCTAAATATTATATCGAGGACCGGCCTTGATGTGCTAAAACTATAGTTTTCAAGCTGTATTTACTTGTATAACGAAATCTAGAATTCTGGTTAACATTTAAATTTAATGTTAATGTTATCATCATCTATAAATTCTGGCAGTATTCGTGACCTATAGTTTAGGAATTTGTATTTAATTGTAAATACTTGATCTTCCATTTCTATATATTTATTAAAGCCAAATCAAGTACATATAGTTATGTAGCTAAGAATATGACGCGACATCCGTATATACTCATAGTCAAAAAAAATCGCGATTGCTACGCGGCTTTTTTCCGCTCGGATAAACATCCTGGTTGCTTATTACAACATGATGTGGGAAATATGGCATTTCTAAAACTTGCTGATAAAACTATCATAATGCTCTCTTTATGGAATATCTTGATCTTTATTAGTTATGCGTTAATCAGATTTCCTCGTGAATATCTTTTGAAGATTTGCCCGTTGAAGATTTTTAAATATATCCAAAATATCCGATAAGCCTTCAAAACCTATAATAGGCAAAATCCGATGGCAATCAACCGGGGTATTATAACCAAGATATAAAAAATACCAGTTTTTACGCAAAACGTTTTCTTACCATGGTAATGTTATTGCAAATGAAAATAGCATCAAATGATGCATCTTGGTGAGTCGGCATCTATAGTAGCTAGTAATTTTGAGATCAACTCGACGTAGCTCCTCCTACTACTGCTGTATGTTTTCTAGCTTTAAAACATATCATTTATTACCTATTTGAAAGCATGATAAACCTATAGCTATAAATCAAGCTAAATATATAAATGCATATTTTGATTAGGTCTCCTTAACGATCCACATATATTTTATAATACCTGATATGAGTTTGATTTGTGCCACGTATACCAAAAAATTCAATGCGACTGGCTAGTTCAATACTTTCATGGTCATTATGAATTCAACTACTGGTTGAACTACTTCTCTATAGGTATTTCTGTTCATTATTAAACAGTATTTACGATACACAGCACAGTGTAGCCAATCTGGTCTATTAATGATCTTCACAAGAACCCACGGACATACTCCGAGATCAGCAGAAAATTACTTCATTCAGGTAGATCAGTTGGCCTCAATGGTTATCCAAACTTAAGATCGTTGTGCAGTTTAATAACTCATACGTACAAGTACAAGCATAATTATAATTTGCAATATATGGTCAAGCATTTAATTGTAGTATTAAAACTTGAAAAAGTATCATGATATCCATATACTCCTATCGTAAGTTCGAATTGATATTTGAGGTGAGCTAATAATTAGAAATGAAGATTGCTTTCCATACAATGGAGTTATATCGCTACTAATTCTAAGTACTACTATTGGTAAGCATACACACATATAACTACGGAAGTAGAAACCCAGAGAGTTTAATATCACCGTTTTAAGATTAAAATATGCCTTTACATGGAGCATTATTCATTCTCTCTAATTCGAATCATAAAATTACATTACATGTAATTATAATAAATTTTAGTTCTAACTTTGTATAAGCTCTAAGGGTTCTTGGTAGGGGATAAATCCAGAAAGAGCTACAGTAAGTTATTTGTGTTTTTCTTTATTATTAATAAATAATTATGAGTAAATCTGAGCTAAGCTACTATATAAAGCAAGAATCATGATTAATTTGGCAAATTTTCAAGCTAGCCACTTAAATCTCATATATAAACTAGTTCTATATATATACCTGTATTATTTTTTATGTGGTCTTTTGGCAGTAAATCAATTTTATGAGTTCAAGTTTCCACCATCACCTGCAGTAAAGAGTTATCTGCCTACCCTCTGCATCACACGTACCAATTTTAATCTTTTTGGGGAATAATAATGCCTACCCCTGTCTGATTACCTACTTTATTACGCTTGACGTGTATTCAAGTGTACCCCATGTGTAATCATCTGCATGTAGTGCTTCAACGGTGGTGTCAATACTGCTGGTAAGATATACCTTGTTTAGTTTTGGTCAAAAATATATATACTGATTATTTCTTTAATATATCAGGAAAGTAATGGCTTATATATATAATAATCTAACGTAAAACGCACAGATTCACTTGTACAAGTATCCATATATATATACCAGCAGTGGTGTTTCCCCTGTAATTTCTCTCCAGATTTTTGGATTCTTAGTAAAATTAACGGGTATCGATCTCGCTAAATATAATTAGGCGGCATCCCTGAGATATGTACAATATTCTTCTAGAACTCTTACTGTAAATAATTTCAAATTACGCTACCATATAAATTTCTGTACCAAGCAAAGTTTGATTTATGTATCTAAAAAATGGCACTGCTATTCTGTCAAAGAGCACCTATATATATGCACGGGGCCCGATAAGTGAGACATTTATTTCCTTACCATGCATGAATCCGTGGAAGCTTTAAAAGGATATTTAAACGCATCGGGGTGAATAGTCTCTTCATATCCTCACAGAGGCACATCACGCACCTTGAGAGAATCATTGTTATTATTGATCTAAATAAATAAAATTATCAAGTCCAATCTTTCAAAATACTACATATAGCAACCTCATATATTACAATATTTGAAGCCCTTTTAATGACTCGCGATGTATCTCTATTGCAGGTTATGTTTTAATTTAATAAACCCTAGCTTGATTGTAATGAAGAAGAAGGACTAAAAAGTAAACATAGAATGCTGGAATAAAACCACAGATCTTCGAATACGTAACAACAAATTTGAGCAGATCATAATCATCTGCGAATTTTTTATTTTTTTTTTTTTTTAATTTCTGAAAACATTCATTGATAGAATCATCTCCTTTTAAAAGCGACTGTCAATCGTCGACACTGAACTGGTGTTCATTGCCACAATTTACGGATGATCTGTGTTCATGCAAATCATGCAAAATTTCAAGAGTGGGCAGTAACAATGAAAGTTAGTACAATTGACAACTCAATTACTTGCTTTGAGTATATAAAATCCGAATATATAAATACGACCAAATTCCCCAGTTTTTTTACCTTTCTTATCTACATATTATTCAAGCAAACTAGAAACTATAATATTAAACAGTAAAATGACTTTAGGATCCAAAATCAAAAAATTATTGCATCATGAATCAGCTACTGATCCATTCAAAGCAGTTTCAACTGATGCCCCACCAGATAATTTACCAAAAAAAGAACACCCATTACATCCACCAAGCGTTGACAAAGCTAAAGATGGCCCATTCCCAGATGCTCCAATTCCAACTAACAAATTCTACACCAATATGTTATTAGAAAATAAGACCTTACCTGCATTCACACAACCTTACTCTGTTTGGTTAAGTAAAGACAAAAAATACTATGGCTTGGCTATTTCTCAAACTCGAGAAGATCAATTGGTTTTCGGCCCAGGAAATCAAAATCCTCCAAAATATTATTTAAATCCTTCAGGCCTTCAATCAGCAGTTTTCAGTGCTAAAGAATTTAGTGCAGATGGTATTGATATTTCATTATCAAACATGAGCTATTTATCTACTGATTGTAAAATCTCAACTAAAGATGGTACCAGTTTAACTGCACCTTTATGTGCAGGTACCGGTTTGATCACAGCCACTTATAATAAAGCTACACCGATCATTACATCACAAATTGGTTTCAATTCTATTAAAGAAGGTACTTCTCCAGGTAATGGCATTAAGAAATGGACTTTGCAGTTGAATGATAAGACAACTTGGGTCATGTATGTTTCTGGTAAAGAGCAGGTAAATTTCAAGGCTAACGGTGGTAACTCATTGGATGGTGATAAACAAGTTAGTGGTGTTACAATTCAATTAGGTTCTTGTCCAAATGAAGAAGAATATGATAAATGTGCCGGTGCTTGGGCTACTTCTGCATCAGTTGAAGCATCAGTCAATGGCAGCACTGGTACTTATTCTATTAAATATGCTGTTGGTGGTAAAAGTTCATCTGGTAACTTATTGATTTATGCATTGCCACACCATGCTAAAGCATTCACTAATGAAATGAAGGGCAAAACTTTGAAGAGTCAATTAAAATCAACTACTATGGGTATGATGACTGGTTGTGCTACTACTTCATTAGATATGTCTGAAAATTTACCAGTAAATGTAGGTTTTATGCCATGGGCCGAATTTGCTAACGTTTCAGATGCAGATTGGAAAGGTGGTAAAACTGCTGATGTTATGGATCAGTTGAAATCTATTGCTGCTAAAGAAGCTGGTCAAAATATTAAAGAACAAGGTAGTTTAGATTCCATGTATTACAGCGGTAAAGGCTTGGATAAGTTTGCATTTATTTTATTGGTAGCTAAATATATTATTAAAGATGATGATTTAGCTAAAAAATTATTGAAGAATTTACAAGAAGTTTTTGATATTTTTGTTCAAAATAAGCAGCAAAATCCTTTGTGTTATGATACTACTTGGAAAGGTATTGTTTCAACTGCTGGGTTAACCGGCGATCCTAATGCTGATTTTGGTAATTCATTTTATAATGACCATCATTTCCATTATGGCTATTTTGCTCATGCTGCTGCTGTCATCGCCAAAGTTGATAAAGATCTTGGTGGAAAGTGGTTAAATGATAACAAAGCATATGTTAATGCATTGATTCGAGATTACTGTAACCCATCAGCTGATGATAAATACTTCCCACAATTTAGAAATTTTGATTGGTTTGGTGGACATTGCTATGCTAAAGGTTTATTTGCAAGTGGTGATGGTAAAGATGAAGAATCAACATCTGAAGATTACCATTCTATTTATGGTATGAAATGTTGGGCTCAAGTTATCGGTGATAAGTCAATGGAAGCTCGGGCTAACTTGATGCTAGCAATTGAAAGAAGAGCTATGAATTTGTACATGTTATATTCTAACGGTAATGATGTCGAGCCATCTAAATTTACACCACAAAGATGTAGTGGCATTTTCTTTGAAAATAAGATCGATCACTCTACTTACTTTGGTTTGAATGAAGAATATATTCATGGTATTCAAATGATCCCAGTCACTCCAATTTCATCATTCATTCGAGGTAAAGAATATTGTGAACAAGAATGGAATGATAAGTTGAAAGGAATAGTTAATAATCTGACTTCCGGCTGGAAAGGTATTTTAGAAGCTGATCATGCTTTGTTTGACCCAAAGGCTTCTGTTGAATTCTTTTCTAATAAGGATTTAGACTCTAAATTATTAGATCCTGGTCAAAGTCAAACATGGGCGTTGGCATTTGCTTCTGGTATTCAACAATAGTCGAGTCAACTAATCAAAGCTTTTGATTTGCACATGTTATTTTTTTATTATCTTGGATTATTTTTATTATATATATTTTATCATTAATATTATTCTATTCTATATACTATCTATTTATTTAATACAAACTTTTAGAACTTTTCTATATAATTATCAAGAATATTATTAATTTGTAGATGCAAATCTTGATTTGGCTCTTAATGCTTCACCATATCGATATAAAACAAATGCAGAAGGTGCTAGCCCTAAAGAAACAAATGCAATTAAACTGATCCCCCAATGAAAACCTAGTCCATAAAGTAATTGTTGGCCAAATAATGGAAAGGAAAATGACATCAGCCCTCTTAATAAACAATTAGCCCCCATCGCACTAGCGGCATATTCTCTGTACGCCTCAGCTGTATAGTTAATAATACCAGTAAAAGTCCAATTACAGCCTAAGCCGAAAATCCCACTAGCAATGATTGGAACGATCCAATGAACTTCGGAATATAATGTCCATCCAAACATGAACAACCCAATTGGTACAATAACTCCACCTAAGCACATTTGAGGTAATCTCATTTCTGGTTGTGCTGGTTTATCGCTTGACATTTTCATGTATAATCGTCTCCAATATGGACCACATGCCGTAGCGATTGACATACCAACAGTTAAACCTAAGAATGCTAAACCAACGTCATAAATTTTGAACCCATAAATATCTTTAAAAACAACTGGGAAACAGACGAAAAAAAAGTAAACAATGGCCATTAAAAACCCGGTATAAAAACATAATAACATCATCATTGGATCTAATAAAAACAATTTCAATGGTCTAGTACAATTGTTTTTAATAGCACCCGCAAGATGCTTTTCTTGTTTATCGAAAGGAGAGTAATAATTGTCATTTCCTGTTTCGTTTCTAAGCCGTGCGGCTTTCTTGGCTAACAATACTGGTTCATAAGTTTCTGGAACAAAACCATTCACTAAAATAGCCATGACACCACTCATTATTAAAAAGATATAAAATACCCACCTGAAACCAATATTGTAGTCAATAAACCCAGCTACTAATGGACCAATACTTGGACCAATAAATGCACCAACAGGATAAATATTCATTGGAACAGCCTGATCTTCTTTATAAAATAAATCTGAAATTGAACCAGGTACATTCGATAGATAAATACTACCACATAGTGCGGTCAAGAAACGTCCAACAACTAAAGTTGCAACATTTTTACCAAATGCAGTCATAAACTGAAACGCAACATAGCCAATTGATGCAAATAAATATAATGGTTTTCTACCATATAATTCACTTAATGGTGCCAGAATAAATGGTGGACATAACCCAAAACCCAAAACAAACAACGAAACCCCCAAGACTGTAACTTCATGCTCTGCTCCAAAATAATCTTTAATTGAATCATTAACCGTACTCCAACATGAACTCAACATTGTCAATTGGAATGTAGCTACTACCAGAATGATAGTATAAACCCATTTTCTTGTATTGGATATCAGTCGAATATTTTCTTTATCATCACCATCCCACTTCACCAACATCTCTGATGTGTTTCTATTGTAATCAATATTTTTCTCCTCTCCTGACATTTTCTTTTCTCTTAAATTTATAGATCAGTATGTTGGTCAAATCATTAATGGATTTTAAGTGTTTATTTGTTGAATATTACTACTGTTGAAAGAGTGAAGAAAATTGCTAAAAAAAACCCTTTTTTGATTCGGATTCCGAGTAGAAATAACAATGACAAACTATTCAAGCACAATCAATAAAACAAATCACACCAGTTTAGCGGTAATATCGAGGTCCAGTTAATTTGTTCAACTCAAAAGGATTTGTTTTGGTATATATATATAGGAATAACTGTGAATAGTTTTTCCATCTCTGTTTATCGATTGTGTTTTAATATAGGAGCACGAACCTTATTAAGCGGAGAAAATTTTATGGAGAAAATATGAATATGTATGCATGCTTTAGTAATATGAGACACTCATGCGGCTTCAGCTAAATCTTGCACTAAGCCTATATCCGTCGGTCAAGCCCGACGCAGGTAATCTAATAACAGGGTAAACGCGATGGCTTTAAGTTTTAGAGATTCGTATTGCTACTGGATACGCGAACTCGCATTTATTACTTTGAACTATTACCATTTTGGTATAATTCATAAATCACTGCCATCGATCCCCTGAGGTATTTGGTCCGTTGTTTAGCCGAAATATATTTTATTTGTATTCATGATTCTTAACCTGGATACCTATAGTCGGATTATTTAATAAATGAATAAAAAAGAATTCAAGAGGCCCCTTTTCTATATATGAAATGACAGCAGTTTATGTCCCAATAAGTCAAAAATAAGCACAATCATCACATATATATAATACTCAATTGTTTGCAAAATAATATTTACAAGCACGCAACGCTGAATTATTGGATGCAGAATTCAATGTATAGATCTCAGTATTAGCATGGAATTATAATTTTTATAGAATTCACTCTAGAATTAATAAATACCGCTTGTGTATTATTGATTATTTTGATATTGAAGCTCCAACCTAAGTTAATTAAATTGTAATTTCACTATGGCTTATAACTATTATTATTGAATTTGTATATTTTAATCGAGCCCAGATTCTAAACAAGTTAGGATCTTAACATAAATGATATAGCCTAGGTTTTATTACAATTTATATATATATATCTATTCATTTAAGATTCAAAAATCAAAAAGCATGTATCGATCTGTCAAATTATAAGGCTCATATATAGGATGTAGAACATATTCCCCAATTTGTTGAAGGATCCCCCAAAATGTTCAAAGAAAGTTATAAATTAGAACTATATATACCTGTGTAACTTGCAGTAACTGCAGGTCTGGGCCTCATTATGATAGTTGATTGTGAATTTCATATATATATAATGCGTAACTGAACACTTGCATATATTATATATATATTTATAATACACTGCTTCACATAATCTCATGGTTCAAACATATTATAATCCTTTATAATAATGTGCCATAGATAGATTTAGTTGGCATACAGAATAAATTGATATTATTACCTCAGATTATCTCAGCAGCATCTAGATTTACAGGTATTGCTTCAAATTAAAAATCAACATTTGAAGTGCTCTATCAACTAATATATTATAAAAGAAGACTAACTGGCGAATGTCAATTCAATAGAATTGGTAACAACCTGACGGACTCTGGTTATTGTTAACAATTTAGCTAGATTTGATTATTTTTAACAATCCACTATTACTAACTGGCTCAGACTCTGACTATTATTTTACCTTGTTAATAATTTGTTATTATGAATTCTGATAATACAAATTTTATGACTTTACCTGGAAACGCTACCAATGTTTCTCTAGCTCAAGTTATCAACAGCTTTAGCCCAAGCAAATTTACCACTACCACTGGTCTAGAAGCTTACACTGAAAAAATTAAAACTTGGATAACTAACAACGCGGTTACTCCTATTGTTTTGGATCATCTACCAACCAAAGATGAATTAAAAGTTCTATCTGAATATTCCATCAACAGGTTTGCCGGTATGAAATCTCAACACGAACAACCAACTGATACTAAAATTTAACTCGAGAATTTCTTTTTGATGATGGATCTTTAACATGTCTCCAAAATTGGTCCTGGTGAATGGGGTAGCGTTCATAAGCAACACGGTTTGATTCACTTATCTGACATTAAAGTTGCTAGAATTGAGCTAGAAACTTTGAAATTAAGTGATGATGTCCTGAATATTACTAGTTATAGAATGGTTTTGAAAGACTGGTACAGTAAATCCAAAGATTATCCATTCTTTTTAGCTTATGCTGGTGCTACTAGGTATGTTACTATTCCTACCTGGGATACATTGGAAGGATAATTTCAATTTAAACCTATTAGAAATCTTTGTAGCTAGTTGGTAATACTGATGTTAAATCTAAAGTGAGAATCAGTTTGAAAGTTAGTGTTTATAACATTGACACTATTGAATCAAAGGTCACTGTTATTAATATATGTTGAAGTCAATGTAAGCCCGAGAAAAATATCAAAATGTTAAAATTTTCGACAAATTATTACATTTTGACACAGTTTTTTAGGACAAAGTTACCAACTCGAATTCTTAAGTGAAATGGAAACAATTATTAGTTACACAAAAATGCTTATGGCAGATTGAGCTGCTAAATTTTAAACTGATAAATATATATATATACTGGGATTAGATTATTGGAAAAACTAATTTCAATTGAAAACCACTCAGCTTTCGATTATACTGTATAATTGTAGCAGCAAGTAAGAACTATGTAGTCAAAAAATACAATGAGCATTGTTGAGTTTTAACTTGTAAGTCTAAATATAGTACGCAGAACTTGTATCAGCAGCAGTACACTCTAGACTATCAGGGAATTTTTTAGTACGTAGTAATATCATAAAACTGAGGACTTCCGAATCGATCCACTGAATCGCGATCGCGATGGATCTGCAGTGGAGAAATGACGTGTTCTTAATTAATCACGAAAATATTTAGCATGTGTTAGCTGAGATTAATAAAATATCCATAAGATGTTAATTTTTTGTGCTTTCAAATTTTTTAGCTATGATTTAATAGCCAGGTGTCATATAAAGGTACCCAGGTATCTAAGATAGTCTCCGATCAGGCTAAGTGCATATACAAATACGCTGTACATTGCTACTTAACCAATATTTGAAACGGAATTTAGTAGGCTATATATACAATTGATAGCATGCATGCTAATCACATGCCCTTAATTATTTACCAACATCCAATATATGTATTTCTGCATTAAAATATAGAATATAATAGGCTGTTAGATGTGACATTTCCCTGGGCCAAAAAGTTCTTTGATTATAATTTGAGCCAATCAATTCAATTTATAAATGATAACACTAGCTATAGCATACCAGCATTGTGTAAGGAGCAATAAATTTAGTTAGTATAATTCTCAAACATTCATCGTTTAGGGTTGATAGCTCGAGCTAGGTGCATTCCACAAATGTTAACTATATATAGCTAGCATCTATAGTAAGCCTGTAAGTCCCTCCAGTTTCATTTTAGGCTTTTTGCTATTTCAAATCAGTACTAGCATCCTGTTCTAAGAACTTCAAGTTTGTTGTCTAGAATAGGATGTGGGACTAGATATGCTACAACTTAATTCTAGGCATTGGTAATAGCATGGTATTTTGTGATCTGTTGGGGGGAACCACGAAATGGCGCCACCCAAAGTCACGTCAGCGTCGCGGGCGAAACGGGCTAGATCTGTCACTCACTGCACAAGCCACTGGGGGCCTGCATAACGGACGACCGCATGATCATGCATATTGGGTCTTTTTTAGATCTTAACTATATTTATAACCCAACTTTGGGGTTTTGGAAACCTAACATTCTAGCACCAGGTACTAAGTTGAACAAGTGATCACATCCTCGCAATTGCTATAGTATTCTTAATGTAATTTGCAGAAATGTATATAAAACGTTGCAAACTCCTTTAATCTAGACTTTCCTGATTCATAAATTTGCATTTTTGGTTACCAAGATATTTTTTTTGTCAATACCTCATTTTCAATCAATAATAAAGAGAAGGCATACTAAACGGCCAAGCGCTATACGTAAATAAGATAAGAGTCTGGATCCGCTCACGATTCGGAGTAAACGCTAACAGTAACAACAATCATAATACTAGAAAAACTTAAAAAAATTTGCACGTTTTAGAAAAGAGCACCACAATTTTAAATCAAGTGAGACCAGGCGCTGAAATAAATTGTATAATTTAAAAAATATTTATTGCATTAATAATGATACGGTCCATTTCGCTCAACCGGCTACCCTGTTTCATATCACCTTCACAAAATTTGTCAATAGCGTATAGACAAAATGCATTAGTAGAAAGTAGTAAGCCAGAGGTGGCAGGAAAGACAGAGACTATGGCTGATAATGACTGCAACAATGGCAGCTATGGGTTCTTGGAAAGAGAGGGTTTATCACTAACGTATGAACTGGATGAAACAATATTGGTAAAGGGTCCACTAAGCTCCAGCTGCAGTTCACAGGAATCATGGCAACTAAAATCGTCACAGAGCTAACGATATATATTCTACTAATCAAACTGCTACACCAATAGCATAACTATTGTTTACTACTTTATTATTTTTTGCTATAAGAGCTCTATGTTTTCAGGTACATCTATCAATTTTAATAACATTTATGCAGAGACCGACTCACAGGGATTTTTCGAAACACTGTCCTCACTCATAATTGAAACTGAATCATATATGAAGACGAACGATTGTGATGCATCATTGGACAATCAATCTATGACACGTAATAATCTACTCCGCCAAATTTCGATTGAATCTAGACTTCACTCCTTGGATAATCTTACAAATCAACTCTATTTTATTGGACAATCACTATTTGTTTATAATTGTATATGGTCACTAAATCAATCTCAACGTAAGCTCAAGCTTTGATTATAATCATTTTGAAGTTTATTTTTTATATAATATAATAGTTTATGCCTATAGCATCTCAAATTGTATAATATAAGTGTCCGTATCTAGCTCTAGACAGAATCTGACGAGTAGCGATATGATAGTAAATTATAATCAATTGGATATTACACGATTTAGAATTTTGTAGCTTAAGTTTTAAAAAAAATATATCTATTTAGTAATACCTAAATTTTAACAGGTCCAGAACACCCTTCTAAAAATCGGATCATGACCTGATTACTTTTAAACTTCCTTAAAGAGAGAAACCTGGGGTAAAAATCTTACCTTAAATCAAGGTTGAACTGTAATTTTCAATAACTACTTATAAGTCAGCTTGAGCCACAGGGTCAGGTAAAAAAAATTCATCTATGTAGAAATAGTAACAAAGAAAAATGTTAAGCCGCACGAATCGATCTGTAGATGCGCTTTGCATCGATGCGATTAAGCAGATCCAGTTGACTAATCTGAGATCTGAGATAATACATTAAACTATCGTAACTACTAACCATATAACTTATGTATACGTACCAGCTTGACCTTTTCAACCTATGAAGTAAGTATAAATATATTCATGTATCCTCTATTTCAATTTTTATTTTCCTTCTTTCATTATTGCATTAAAGCAACTAACTCTAATCAATAATAAATATATCGGAAATGAGTGAACAAAAAGGTAAACTAGCTGATTATTATACTACTACAAATGGTGCTCCACAACCATCCCAATGGGCTTCTCAACGAATTGGTAATCACGGTCCATTGTTAATGCAAGATACCCATTTTATTGAAAACATGGCAGCATTTGATCGAGAAATTATTCCACACCGGGTCGTTCATGCTAGAGGTGGTGGTGCATTTGGTGAATTCACTTGTACCCATGATGTTAGTGATTTAACCTGTGCTTCATTTTTAAAACCAGGTAAAGTTACCAAAACTTTAACCAGATTTTCAACTGTCGCTTTAGAAACAGGTTCAGCTGATTTAGTTCGAGATGTTCGAGGTTTTTCAACTAAATTCTATACTGATGAAGGTATTCTTGATTGGGTTTTTAACGACACTCCAATCTTTTTCATTAGAGATCCAATGAAGTTCATTTACTTCATCCACTCTCAAAAGAGAAACCCACAAACCAACTTAAGAGATCCAGATGCCTTTTGGGATTATTTTACCACTAATGTTGAATCATTACATCAAGTTATGACTTTATTCAGTGATCGTGGTACACCAGCAAGTTGGAGACAAATTCATTGTTATTCTGGTCATACTTACAAATTGGTTAAAGAAGATGGTTCATTTGTTTATTGTCAAGTTCATATAAAAGCAGAATCCGGTTTCAAAACTATGACCAATGATGAGGCTGTCAGAGTATCAGGTGAGAATCCAGATTATCATCAACAAGATTTGTATGAACATATTGAAAAAGGTGACTATCCAGTTTGGAGATGTTATTTCCAAACAATGACTCCTGAACAAGCTGAAAAGGAAACTAGATTTTCTGTTTTCGATTTAACTAAAACTTGGCCACAGGCTGATTATCCATTAAGGGAATTTGGTAAATTAACATTAAATAAGAATGTTGAAAATTATTTTGCTGAAATTGAACAAGCAGCCTTCAGTCCATCCAATTTAGTTCCAGGTTGGGAACCATCTGCTGATCCAGTCTTGCAAGCTCGATTATTCTCATATGATGATACTCAACGATATCGATTAGGTGGTCCAAATTACAAACAAATTCCAGTCAATTGTCCATTCGCAAGAAATAACCCATATCAACGAAATGGTCAGCATAGAGTTGATGGTAACTATGGTTCTAAATTAAGCTTACCAACTAGCTATCAACCAATTCCAGTTAAAGTTAAAGCCAACAGCTCTGGTAAACATGAAGAGTGGGTTGGCAAAGCTACCAACTTTGTTTGGACTTCAACTGAAGATTGGGAACATGATCAACCTCGTGGAATGTGGAAAGCCATGGGTGCTGAACAACAAAAGAACTTTGTTTATAATGTTGCAGTTCATGCTCAAGCTGCTTGTGAAAAAGTTAGAGAACAAGTTTATGCATACTTCTCATTGATTACTCCTCAATTAGGAAAAGATATCAAAGCTAAAGTTGCTGAATTAAAATCCCAATAAAGGTTTTATTGATTTATTTTTTTTTCTAGTTGAAATTTGTTTTTAGGGTCTATTATTATTATTATATAGTGTTTAAATGGTTTAATAAATATTCTTTTCTCTTGGTATCCATCCAACTTCCTTCAATCCCATACTGACAAATTTGTTTCCAATTTGTTTTTGTAAAATTAAAATGTTCATGAACTTGTTTATAATTTTCTAAACAATATCCACCGAAATATGCTGGATCATCACAATTGATAGAAAATGGAACCCCATATTCCAATAGTTTATTGTAGGGAACTTGACTAACATGGTCAACAACTCTTAATTTAACATTTGATAATGGACATGTAGATAACATAATTCGATCTCTAGCCAATCGGGTCAATAAATCATGATCTTCAACTGATCTAACACCATGATCAATTCTTGAAACTTTCAAAATATCTAATGCAGCTTTAACATAATCGGCTGGACCCTCTTCACCTGCATGTGCTGTAAAACGTTTGAATCCCATTCTCCTAGCTTCTTCATAGATTGGTAAAAATCGTTCAGGATGTAAATTCTTTTCTGAAGAATCTAAACCTAACCCATGGATATGACCAGATTGTACAAATTGTGCTGCCTTTTGAACTACTTGAACCCCTGAAGCAATAGGTAAATGTCTTAATACACACATTGTTAACATACTACTAATACCGAATTGTTCTTCAGCTTTGATTCTTGCGTTAGTAATACCATTAATAATATCTTTGAAATCAACCCCTCTATCTAAATGTGCTTGTGGATCAAATGAAATTTCAGTATGTACTACCCCATCTTCATGACATTTTTTCAAATATTCAAATGTTAAATGTTCAAAATCGGCCTCATGAATTAATACATTCATACCAATATAATAAAACTGTAAGAAATCATCTAAGCCAGTAAATCTGTCGTATCTTGCTTGTAATTCATCAACATTTGGTGGGAATTCTTTTGGTAGTTGAATCTTGTTATTTTGTGCTAATTCGAATAATAAGTGTGGACTTAAAGTACCTTCAATATGAACATGATGTTCACATTTTGGTAATGATCGTAAAAAATGGTCATCGACTGTCATATTATTTTGCTATAATATTATTGGAAGAAGAATTAAATGAAATAACAAAGTCTAATTTTTTATTTCTTTATTTTTTTAGAATCTATTTGATTTATATACTATCGCTAAAGTGAAACGAAATGCACGAAAATTTACCATGGGCACTTATAATCGTTTGAGATAGATAACAGGTTTAAGGTAAAAAAATTTTAATCCGTCGGGTCATTACGCCGGTTTAATATATCAGCCCGCCGGATTTGTAATCGGCATTATAATATATGATGGGGCGATCTAAGCATTAATAATTTTGTCGGCTTCTCTTAAACCGCTTAAATAGGCACCATGAGCAAAAGTAGCACCCCTCATGATAGCATGTTCACCTGCAAAGCCAACTTTACCATTAGCAACACCTGCTTCCATTGCTTCAACTAATTGTTCTCTTGTTGCTGTTGATTTCAATGTATATGTTGAATAAGAACCTTGAGAAAATTGGTCATTAACCCAATTACTATGGGTAACCTTAGTTGGTTTTGGAATAGGGTTAGTAGATGTATTGATAGCTTCTAGAACTGGTTTTACAATCTCAAATACTCGATCATCAGTTGCGGTTTCAATTTCATTTGCAAATGGGGTCGGGACTAGTAAGCATAACCCTGGGAATTGTTTTTGGCCTGCGTATTTCATCCAATTACAAATAACAACTGGGGCATCAAATTTTTCACCTGCATAGATAGCTTTATCCATATGGGTTTTCCAGAATGGATTATCAAATTCCAAATAAACTTTATCTAGCTGTGCGACACCACTACCAACAATAGCTTTTTGGGTTGATTCTGGTAATTCTGGTTGGAATTTGATTTGATTCGATTTCAGAACACCTAATGGGATTGTAACTACAACATTTTTTGCTTCATAAGTTTCTCCACTTTCAGTAGTGACTTTAACTAAATCAGCCGAAGAATCAACTTCAATGACTTTAATATTCAACTTGATCATTTCATCCGTAACACCTCCACGAACTAATTCGTAAATTTTATCATACCCTTCAACAACATTTAAGTCTCGGCCTTTACCGGCATTTGGGTCACCACCACTTGGTGCTGCTAAATCTTTCAGTGGTGTGCCTTGAGATAACTGTGGTAATCTTAGCATTCGTGGTAGAACCTTTTTTTGCTCATCTGATAATTTTGGATGCTCATTTAAAAACTTTTCAATCAAATCCTTCAATGATAATTTTTTATCGGCATTTAATGCTGCAAAAGCTGGGAATTCAGTAGCTGCAATTGCAACTTCACCAGAGACTGCACCATTATCGTCAACAGTTTCAACTGCCATATCATCATATTGAATATCGATCCCATTAGCTAATGCCATTTGGAAAAATGGGTTATCCAATGATTCGTGAAACCATTTACACCCAATTTCATAGTGTGAATTACCTGATTTTCTGTCGGTATATAATCTCCCACCTAGTCTATCTCGACCTTCTAGTACCAAAACTTTTTTGCCAGCCTTGACTAATTTTGCTGCGCATGCGATACCACTAATACCAGCTCCAATAATAATGGCGTCCATTTTACTCTAGTATTCTATTAATAAGTGGCGTTTTTAAATATGTGGTATATGTCGTCTATTTAAATATATATACCTAAAAAATGTTGTCAAGTTGTAAAACCTCACAGTCATTAGAAATCATCGAGTTTCGCGCAAAATTAGTAATTAGTCCGGATACACAGATTCGATGATTCCGAGCCAGGCAATAATTTGTAGAAATTTTGGGTGTGGAAAAGTTTCAAATTTGAGCTCTGTGTGCGATTTTTTGTAAGTATCCAGATGGATGCATAGAATTCATGCTTTCCAGAGTTAGGATCGATAGATTATCCTTAATTGTATGGAATATACATGTATGCCATAAAGGCTGATAAACTTCAAGCTTAATGGCTGTTCTATATAAAGTCAAGCTGTGCACACAAAAACACTAAGTTTTGAAATCTATTTACAATTTGATTTATATATATTAAATTTATTATTCATAGTAGTGGTAACTTGATCCTCTGTAATTAGTTATTTTAAGATTCTTACTGCGAAGGGTTTTATCTATGAGTATATGTCATATGATGCTTAAAACCCACAGCATCTCTCTTGCTATATGTTCACTAGATTCTTTCATTTATAATCAACGTACAATTTACTCGTAAAATTAATACCTCATAAGCTTTCAAATTGGTTCCCTGTAGTAGTTTCGCAGATTCAGACAGGGGTTTCTAAATTTTTTTATTTATAAAATAATTACGTGTAGTTGATCACTTATAAGCACGAAACCGTATTCAACTCATTGCATAAAACAAGGGTTTTTTGCATCCTGATAATGTGCATCTCATTGACTTTTTTAGGCCCATTTTTTTTTTTTTTTTTTTTTTTTTAATATCAATTGATGCCCCAGTTATCCTTTTTGTAGCCCAGGCCATCCATGGCCATATATCACATTGGAATTTCATGTTCTGGTTTTCAATAGATGATTCTAGCTATGTATCTCAGTTGACTCCTTTGAGACTAAAATTATTATCGGCACGTTCAAATCGTACCCACAATTATAACCAGATTCAATACGGTGTGATCAAACCCTTAATTGGGATTTTATAATATAAATGTAGATGAATGGCACTGTTTGAATTTAGAATAATATATAAATCTAAAGCCACCTTGAATTAAAAGATCCTTGAAAAGAGATGTATACGCATTGTACGAAAAAAAACGGCAATTCATGGGTTTGTGATCGGTCGAGTGCATTATTTATATACATGTTAGCTGCTCATGAATCTAAAAAATCTCACGAGCCTTAGAAATTTTAGATCCATCGTATAAGTATCAATCGAGACTTTGAAAATTGGAGATTTATCATTGCAAATAATTCTTATGTATACATTAACAAATTTCGTATTATAATCATAACAATATCTACTATAACTTTTTATCAAGATTGTGACAGATTAAATAATAATAATATATATATCTATGTATCTATAAAATTTGGTAAGATGCGCCAATCTTAAATGCAGGCATCGAGATCGATTGATATCGAAGCATTGAAATGATGGGCTTCATCAACTTATAGGTAAGGCATATTCAAAAAAATAACTCACCCCATACAAATAATAAAGCAGATTTCTAGCTAACCTAAATCTTGAAAAATTATCTAGCTTATGAGTATGCGTTCAATAGCGCTGAATTTACTGTCAGAACTAAGCTCGTAAAAATGTCAACCAATTGTAATAGATCCTCAAAGCAAAGAAGGGCTTCAAGTATAACGTCAGGAGCGAACAAACAGTGAACCCTACGTACTCTGGTAAAAGATATCATTTTCAGTAACTATATTTCTATCTTGGTTTTTTCTGAGAAACTAGCTAGTGAGAATCTAAAAACGTATTTGATTTTTGGTTACTAATTATAGGGCAAGTATACATATATCCAGATTGATAATAATATTGAATCAGGGTCCAACGATGAGCCTTTCTCTTTTTCAATGTACTTGAATTCAGATCAACAAACCATGCATCCGATGTTGAGAAAAAGTAACAAACGTAACTGCATATGATAAGATAAAAAATTTATAGCTTGGAGCAGGGAATCATTGGATCACTGCAGCTATTTTCAAAACCTAAATGTGCATAACTTCTTGAAGCTCTTTTTTCTTTGCAATTGCATTCGGGTTTTGTGACTGTTTTACATTTGTTACACACCAGGAGGGAATGGCATATGAAAAAAAACAAAGTACATCCATTGTGTATACTTATAATTAGAAGCTATAGGAAACTAGTTCTTGAAATGTTTCAGAAATGAGCAAATTTTCAAGACACACTCATGTCTGAAACCCCTTGGGAAAAAAATCAAAAACTTTTTAAACACATCATCCTGTGGCTTATAAGCTAACGAGAAAAGAAACTAAAATCAAAAACTTTTGAATTACCCGTCCCTGAGTTTCTGGCTTAAGTTCGAATTCCTTTTTTTGGTGAAAGGGGAGGAAAACATTGTAACTCGCAGTGTCACTGGAAGTCGGTTCCTTATCGACGAGTCAACAAAGTCATAAAAAATATGAGCAAACTATAGCACCTTTCCATTCATGTAAGCAAACGTTAGAACCCTTCGGATGATAACGTTTGAAATTGATCCATTAAGTATTGTTATAATGCGACTACATCCTACCTAATCAAAATTTCCATGGTGCGCTAGTTTCCACATTACTGATTAAGTTATATATATATATGCATCCCATATATTAAACTTTGTTGTGCATTTCATCTGCCGTCAACGTATAAATTGAATGCAACTATTAAGTTGTGGGGTAGAATGCTTACTACTATAGGCTTTTCCTGCATGATATGGAAATAGCACTCTGAGAAATTAAATACAAAATCAATGTTCATGTTATGAACATCCATATTTATCCCCCACTATAGTTGCAATTGATTAACATTTAGCTAACCTATGAGTTTGCTGAATTTTATTAATTTTAAACAATTCGTACGTGCGAGATGTTCCATCGAACCATTATGTCACAAAAGATGACGTCAAACTTATTACACTCATGTAATCTCAGTACTAAACGTTGTTTGGGGCAAGAACTTCAAGCTTGTATGATAGTCTCTTAGTTACAATAATGGATTGAGCCACCCTAAATATATATATATATGTTACGAAGTAGATCTCAATAATATTGATTGATGACATATATATATATATTAAGGGCTAGATTAGTTTAATTATCAAGTAAATGTTATAGATTAATCCGGATGTAAGCACCGGTTTCTGTGAAACATTAACCATCCTGACTTTAGATCGATGATCAAGGACTCAGGTCGATAAAGATTATAATTATATATCGCATCATACTTTCTATGCATCACTGAAACATGATAATGAACATGATGATTAACTGTTTGTTAGAAAAATTGTACGTACCCAACTAGAACTGGCTGCTAGTAGACCTTAACTACAAAATCAATATCAACTTTAGCGCCAATGCCCTATTATCATATATATGGCTTGTAATTGATCATAATACTTGAAACATCGATCGACCGGTATAGTAAAAGACACCTGAAAGCTTCCATCAAAACTGCCAGCAAAATTAAGATTTAAGTTTAAAGCTTGTATAAATCAATCAATTTCTTCAATATGATTTCAAGACTTCAATATGATCTATATTCAAATTTTTGAAATAGTTTTTTTTTGCTTTTGAATGCATCCAACTAATGAAAATACTAAGAATCAAACTAAAGCAATACTGCATGTAGCTGCAGCTGCTTAGTCATCCAAGGTTTGTTAGCATAGCTGATCCTCGTAAGCAGCAATATTATAAAAATAACTAATAGGTGAACCGATTAGCGCTATTTAAAATTGAACAATTAATAAATAAGTAATGAATTGAATTATATATATATCAACTATATATAGCACGATGATTAATGTTTCCTAATGACTTCTTGGACATGGTTATAAACCAAATTTTGATCCTGTTCGTTCAAACAATCATTCTTCTTATATCTTTCCATCATATCATTCAAGCTATAATGTGTCATTGTAACCCCCTTTTCAGTCTCTTCGCTAGTCCAATTTAAGTAATGCATCCTTTGGCCAGAACTTTCTGGAGACTCTAAAACCCAGCTAAACAAACTCAATGGTTTGGCAACATACCATGGTAAAGTATCCATAATGCTTGTATTAACATACCCAGGATGACTATGAACCCAGCCAATTTTAGGATACAAAGTTGAGTATTTCATAGTCAGCAAATTACAAAAAGTACCAGTATGACTACTCATTTCTGCTAAACTTGCATTTTGTGGTAGCTCTAGGTTATCCCTATTAAGTTTCATTTGATATGGTGGGTGCATAATATTATTTATTCTAGCTGGCTCACCTGTTTCCCCTGCATTCTGAACAAGTGGTGCTAAAGCATCAATAATAGCCCACCTAGAATAATTATATAGTGTTGATTTTGGGTTATAGCCTTCTGATGTTAAACCAGGTAATGAAGCAGCTGTACCAGTTGTAAGACATAACAAATTGATCTTTGACTCTTCCTTTTTTATTTTTTCGGCCAATTCATTAGCTTTACTAACTAAAAATAAATCTGCTGAATAAAATTTATATTTCCCATTTGGTGAATATTCTTTCATTTGATTGATAACATTTTCCCCAGACTTTTCATTTCTTCCCACAATATAAACTGTAGGATCTTTTGTATGTTGCGCAAATGCCACCGCTGTAGCAGCTCCAACACCGCTAGTACCTCCTATAAACACTGCTACTGGTGATTGAATATTTTTCAACGATGAATGATGAGCTAGATTTTTCGCGTGAATAAATTTTGATGAAGAGTTCATTTTGTTATTGACACTTTTTGAGTTGATAATTCACTGATTTAAAACTGTAGGCTATCTAAATGTTTATATAGCCTCACTAATGGTGCTATTCAAGGTATTATGTCCGCATTCTACTGCAATAACATGACCCGGAATACACTGGGCTTTTGACAAAATTTCGGCACTTTTAATTAAAAAATAATACCCGGCATCAGTTCTCGACGTGTGTGTCGAGCACAAGCGCTTGTGTATACATTATAAGTGCCAGCAATATAAGCTTGGTACCCTTATTTCCGTGTCCGAGAATTGGAGACAGCGCGGCTGTAAAAATCAAATTCTTGGGAGCAAATTTTTTTCCATGCATTAACTCCTCTACTTTTGTCTTTAAGCTTGGTGTAGATAACGCGGACTGTGGGGTTAAGTCCGTGATAAACTCAACGGTTACCAATTTAAGGGCATCGCCTTCGAGATTTGTGGAATTAACAATTTAAATGAAGTACCTTACAGCTTGAATTTTTGGGGTATCAGCATCTGCACGGTTGAGATGAACAAAATAGGTAGCCTAAGTACATGTATCTGTTAGAAAGGAGAAACCATTATTCATTATTACCCTTGTAACCAGTACCGAAAAATAGGCTCAAACTACAATGGATGTATTATTTTTTGTACATCAATCTAACTTGATCCCATTCCATCATTACTCAGGGTCCGATCTCCGCATCCGCGGAATTATATACTCACTCAAAGGTGTCAGCATATATAATGCAATCTATTAATTATGCAAGCGATCATAATCAATTAGTAACAATCCGGATTGTAATTCAAAATAATCAAAGCGCAAAGTTGCACCATGGTCATTGCATTGACTTTTACATCGACTTAATTCTATATTACACAATAGCCATATGCACTCGGTCAACAATTGATTGATCTTTGAAGAAGAATTGATGCACGTGCAAATCTAAAACAGATATATTTGGGCCCTACCAATTGCAACATATATATATTATGATCTGTTGCATGTATACTTCTTTAGAGCTACTTAATTATTGAATCAATTATAAAACCATGATATCTCAAGAGGATGCTCTATTTGCTAGAGTACAGAAATTTGAAATCACCTATATACATGCATAACACCAGCTATTAATTCGAAACTTAAGTCATGGTCCGCATGCAATTGCAATCATGAATATATACAAGTGCACAATTAATGTATATGATCTAGCTACCATGGTATGCGTAGTGTAGTCCAGGGCGCCCTACTGTATATAGCTCCTAACATAATATATAGTTCGTTAATCGGTTATGAAATTAAAGTATTATATATATTAAAGTTTATATATTATAAAACTAGAGCAAAAATTAGCAAGCAATGTTGGCATTATTGTCAGATGATGATAAATAACTGGCTAGTAATCCAATTTTGAAGACTATTATAATATATATATGTCATATTTACAATATATTTCAGAGTTGAGATTACTGTTATACACCAGCTATATATAAAATCTGGTCAATTTCACGGGAGTGCGGTGTACTTGTAATATATACAAGTGTATTGATATAGCTTATTATATATATTATATTTTGCCTGAGCCGCACATGTTTTTGGTTAAACAACTTTCAAGTTGTATGTATATTCACAATTATCCGGATAGATACCCACTTATCAATATCTATATGAGCACTGTCTGATTTCACTGTATTCCTCTGGAACCCGTTTCACCCAAAGTTTTTAGCTAAATACTGTAATTATATTTATGGATCACGTTTGTCATTCCATGCCTGCCCATGTCCGTGTTATTGTAGTGGAGTAAAAAACCACTCCGCGCGCCACGTCACAACTTTTTTGTTCATCATATCAAAAATAAATTTATTTCCCTTCAACATAAATAACAACCCATAGCAAACATCAACATAATAAAATAATTATCAAAGATGGTTATGTCAACATATATTGCCCGTCTGAGTGATGCACTACCTTTAAGTGCATCAGTAGATGAAGATGGGTCTCAAATCAACGAACAAAAGAAACAGTTGAAACAAATTGTACGGAAGATCAATCTTAACTCAGAACCTCGTGCAAGTATTGAATCTGGTAGTTTTACCATCCAGTATGTATCTACAGCTACAATGTCAAAGCTAACAATCATTCTAGTTATTTAATTTCCAATGATGTTGTATATATGTGTATTTGTGAGCATTCATACCCAAGAAAACTAGCATTTTCATATTTAGATGAATTAGATAAAGAATTTACCAATTCTTATGGACAAGAAGCACAAAAAAAAGCATTACGACCTTATGCATTCGTTCAATTTGATAATTTTATGCAAAAGACTAAACGAGTTTATCAAGATTCTAGAGCAAGTGCTAATTTAGATAAGTTGAACGCTGAATTACAAGACGTTACCAAAGTTATGACAAAAAACATTGAAGATTTACTATATCGAGGTGATTCATTAGATAAAATGCATGATATGTCTTCTTCATTACGAGAAGAATCCAAAAAATATAGAAAAGCAGCTAGAAAAATCAATTTTGATGCAATGATTAGACAATATGTTCCAGTGGTTGGTGTGTCGTTGATATTTTTGTTTTTGATATGGTGGATGTTCTTGCGCTAGACCAGGTTTTAGCAGTGTATAATTTATTTAAGCTTCAGTAATCTTTTTTTTTTTTCCCAATAATTTTTTTCAACACCAAAAAAAATTTGAATCAAAACTAATAATTTTTTTCACCGTAGACAAAAATTTTCACCATCGTTTAACCATTAGACATATAAATCAATAATAATAATAAGAGATGATGCATCTACGGCAAGCACAACCAGCTCGACTGGTACGACAGTTTAGTTCAACAACAGCAAGAAAGGATATTTTTGACTTTTTAAAACGAAGATCAATCAAACCTGAAGAAAAAAAGCCAGACGTTGCACAAAAATCAACTTCAGAAGTTATGAGAGAATTAGAATCAGATAATACAGCATCAAACTCAATAGAGAAACCATCATCATCATCAGCAGCATCAGCAGAAACCGCAAAAGTTCGAAAACTAAGGGTTGTTGGGCTACCACCAAAAGAAAATGTATGGAAAGAACAACATAACGGATTTGAAATGAATGCATGGCCAGTTAGACTAGTGGCTCCAGAATTAACCAAAGAATCTATTGAAAATGGTTTATTAGACTCTTTTAAAACTGTTTTCCCAAACAATAATACTTCAGAATTTTTAAATACCTCATTAAATGATTTACAAGTTCGATTTGATTTTACTAAACAAGTTGCAAAGAATTTAAATACAACTATTCCTGATGCTATTATTACAAGAATTGAAACTATTGGTGATATTCAAGAATATTTTAACAATAGCGTTGCTGGTATTGAATTTAATGAAAAAGAACCAGATGCTTTATACTTAAATCCAAAAGATTTTGGTCCAAATGTTACTATTGTTGATACAACTGCCACAAAACGAGCTCAAAAGGCTAAATGGAGAGAGACTTTACAAGAAGCTAAAGAAGCTCAAGCTAAACGAGATGAGGAATTGATGCAAAAGGCATTAAACTAATGTAGATAAAAATAATTAATCAAATTTGTAAATATGAAAACATAAACCCAATTTTTTTTTTTTTTTTATGTTATGAACGTCGAAGTGAGAATACTAATACTATACTGACAGCCAATGTAACAATAGCACCTGGTAATAGTAAATCATTTGGAACACCTGGAATATATTCTTTGATTTCTTCAGGAACAATTGGTGGTGCTGGTTTTTCTGGTTTTTCAATTGCTTCATCTGGGTGATGTAAAAATAAATCAGCTTTTTCTAGTCTTTGAGTTCTTGACAAATTAATACAATCAACCATATCTTGAGTAGTAGTAATACCGACAACATCGCCTTCATCATCAATATATGAAACTGCAAAACCTTGTTTAACCAATCGATCACCTTCAACAGCCCCGGCACCTCCTAATTGACTTAGTTCGGCTGGAATTAATTTATCACCAATTGAACTTCTCAAATCTTCAATAGTACTTTCAGGAGTAACAGTAATTCTATGTGTTCTACCAGTTGGAGTTTTAAATTTGAATGCAAAAGTCATGCTATTAGTATTATTTGATTGTTTGTTCAACAAAACTTCAGAAGCTTCAATTTCTGGTTGTTCTTGACCTATATGATACCCTTGTCTAGAAACAGAATCGTTTGGTTCAATCGCATCCATACTAAATTGAGCCATTTCGGCTTGTGAAACATCTGGTGGTGGACTTGATACTTCTAAATGTGATCTTCTTTCAGAAAATGGAGTACTTCTACCATCAGAATGAATACTCTCACTGTCATTATCTAAACTCATCCAGAATTTATTCCATGCTGGGCCTTCAGTATTACCACCATTATCCATACTATTAATTTGCTCTAGCGTAGCATATGTTAATTTTAAAACATCAACAATACCTACAATTTCATTTTCATCTCCCATTACAGGTAAATTCAAATAATGACCGTCATGCATTTTTCTTAAAGCTTGTTGAATACTCATATCTCTTGGAGCAAAATCTGGTTGTGGTGTCATTACTCGAACAACTGAACAATTTTTTGGATCTAATCCAGCAGCAATAACTCTTAAAACAACATCTTTTGAGGTAAATATACCACTAATACTTTCATGGTCAGTAACTAAAACAGCAGTGGTTTTGTTTTCTTTCATTAAAGCTGCAGCTTCACTTACCGGTGTTCTAACATCAACAAAAACTGGAGCATTTCTATAATCTAATACACTTTCCAAATCTGGGCCTTCAGTTTGTTGTTTTAAAGCTTCAACATAGCTAATAATTTGAGCCGGTTGAGATGATCCCAATTCTGTTGAAACCCCTTCTAATGCTTCATATAATTTTCTACTACTTTCATAAGCTCTTTCTAATTTTTGCATAGCTTCAAAAAAACATTTTGTGATATCTAAAACACCAGCAATATTTTGATTTTCATCCATAACGGGTAAATGTCTAAACCCTTTAGATACCATTAAATTTAATGCATCGGTAGCTGATGTATCAGTTCTGGCACATAATGGATCTCTAGTCATAATTGATTCAATAGTTAAACTTTTTGCATCCAAGCCAGCACCAACAATTTTAAACGCCAAATCTTTAGCAGTGAAAATACCACAGATGGATTCTTCTTCATCTAATACCAATACACAATTTTCCCTCTTAGCAGACATGAATTGAGCTGCTTCATAGATTGTGGTGTTTAATTTCATTGTTAATGGTGGAGAAGGTTTTAACGATAAAACACTACCAGGGGGTGGTCGTCTCATTTGTTTTTGCTTGCCAACTTGATTTCTTCTCTTTGAAATTTCAGTGCCTAATTTCTTTCTAATCTGTTCATCTCTTTTCTGTTGTCGTCTTCGTGATTCTGCTAGTGGCGATTCAGCAGTAGGTTGTGGAATAGAACTACTTGCTATTGAAGCAGAATGCCCAGACACAGTAGATTGTGTCTTTTTTGGGGTACCAGTTCGTTTCATAGACATCTTTTTGAGTAGATGTAATGTCGTATGTCGATCCTAGTTAATAGATAAAAAAAGAGGGTGTTGGTAGAAGGTGAATTTGAAAATTTCAAAAAACACCAAAAAAAAAAAAAAAAAAAAAAAAAAAAAGGGGGGGATAGTGAGGGTAATTTGAGCTTGGGCTTGGGCTGTTTTAGTTAGAATTCACGCGTGCTTAACGAGGTAAACAAAAACATTGGCTAAGTTTATTGGTGAATCTTCCGTCACGGTATTCTCGCGTTGTGTCGCACCGAATTGATTTTCTCATTATAACCATTGTACACTGACACCATCGCATAAATGTAAATTAGAGATTTGGTAGCGTTGGGTTGTGTTCTTGATTCTATTAGCTGAGAGAAATTGGAAGACGATGTTATCTATTTGTAAAACATAAGCGTGCTCTTATAATTTGAGTTGGCTGTAGTTTAATCAAAATAAGCTCCTGTAAGTCTTGCTCTATCGTTTAAGCGAGAAACTGCAGATGATGCTATCGTGCTTATAGCTAGGGTTGATGGGTGGTAAAAACGATAGATCAATAGACATATAGCATAGCACTTTTAAATTATAGGATGTGAACAAAAGTTGATTTTAAAAATTTAACACTGAACCTGTTTTGCGAGTAATTATTTAAATTGAAATAATGTAAAGCTCAATGGAAACTTGAACAATTCTAATCTAAATATTTTAAAACCTTTGAATGTCTGTCTACTAAGGTAGCTAGGATATCAAGGCATGAACTCAAACCTAATCTGTACAAGATTTATATATCCACTTGACAGCGAAATGAATGAGTACAGGGTGACTCACCAGACAATTGATGATAAGGCCCCATATATAATTAGCTTGTGTCAGACAACGTGGTAATAAAAGCTTCTCCTAATTAGTATGAAGAGACGAAATTCTCTGCTGGTAGCTTTCTAATAATCTAAGCGTGAGCCATTGCCACTATCATTCGAACAATCATATTTATCGATTGATCATGGTAAACCCAATATTGTTAGTCCAAATTTTTTCGATTATTTATAAATATGGGGACCAACAGGTCGACTGAAAAATACTAATATCAGCTGTGGGATTTATGAAAGAAAAACTGTAGTTTATTGGAAAGAAGGTATTGAATATTAGTTCATACATATAAAAACATGTGTATTAAGCAATTTGGCCTTGCAATGAAACGAGCTGCTAAAAAAGAAGATAAAACATAAATTTTCGAGATCTAAGTTTTTATAAATAATTCATCTGTTCATTTAAGCCTTAGAGCTTTAACTTTGCTCAAGCGATGATGCAATTGATGCTAACAACTTCTGATTAATTAGTTAACAATTGATTCTATTCAACTCTTAAACTGCTTTAGCGAGAAAATTCAAGAAAAAATATTATTAAAGTAATAGGTAGCGTTCCGTGGGAATCCGCAATGTTTAATTATGTTATCTGAATCGATGGGCTGGAAATTATTCAGAGCCCTGCTCAATTCTTAAAGCAAGTCCCATTTCGAAATCATCATTTCAAAGACTTCCCCTTTTGTTTTACTTCATTATGTGTTAGGAGTGATTGATAGGGGTTTAGTTTGAGTACAATTAATCTCGAGTTTCGTCTGTGATATTTTGGAGACATGTTTTTAAATTTGAATAATGCTTAAACTTATACAAATGAAATTACTTGTATTATTTAAAACTGGATGTAAATAAATCTTGAAGCGCACAAATCTCTTAATCTGAGTTTAAAGTAAACAAAAACTAAGCCCAAGCAATTGCAATGTGTGGTGCACGCTTTTACTTTATGAGACCAAGTAGAGGTTCTAAGGAGTTTTAAGAGTTTTTTGTCTTCACTTACTAGGGCCTATGATGGCAACTTGACTTGAACTTTGTTTATATATATACATTTCTCACCGCTACAACTCAAGTCAGTCTAAAGCACTGAGAATATCGACCGTGAGAAAATCTGATGATTCAGGGTTGTTTACAAAAACTAGTTTCAGAATTTAAAGTGACTCTATAGCTGCCATGGTTCGAAGTGACTTTTTGAGGAAAAAATTGCCCAAACTACACTCAATATTGATCGATAAGGTTTGTCCCCATTTGTTAAATAATAAACAATTAAAGTCTCAAGCATATATATTTAAACTAATTACAGACAGTCCAGAGAACTCTAGAAGTAAGAGCTAGATGCAAACGATAGTATATTTATAACCAAAATACAACGTTGTACGTTGCAACTAAAATTTAATAAGTTTAAATCTAAGCAACTTAAGGATTTTTGGCCATTCGCGAGATTTCGACCGCGACTGGTCGCGCTATAAAATTAGTGACCATGGTGCACAATGGATGGTTTAATTAAAGTTCAACGGTCATAAATTTAAATCAGTAACAAAATTATAATTAGAAAAAAAATTTGCAGAGAATTGAAATTACTCATAAAACATCTCGTATATAAATAAAAATAGTAATAAACATTGAGGGACTTAGAAAAAATCATCAGCTTCAGTTGATGATTTTAATCCTTCATAAATAATTAAATAGTAAACAGAATATATAAATGAAAATAAACATAGAAAATTAAAACAAACATAATAAATAGAACCAAATGATATTACAACATACTGTGAACTGTACATGGCCCAAACAGGAAACTAATCGTAAATTTGATGCAGCTCGCCATCACCAACTTGAAGCTAATATACATATAATTAACCAAAGCGAGCCGTTTTAGTTGAAAGCACTCTAACAGTTAGTTTTATAAAATTCAACCTCTTTGAATAAATGAAAAATTCCATAAACTTTCACTATTCAGTTGAGTCAGGGTATTCATTAATAGAGGGGCCTGAATGTGGGAAGCTGAAACTGCACATAAATTGTACACATGATTCTGAGACACCAAACTGCAAATCAAATAAATTTAAGGGTGTTGAAAATGAAAATAGCGCAGGCCCCAATGGAAAAGCCGAGGAAATCCCATTCTAACTAAAAAAGGAGCTCTCCAACCGTAAAAAAAAAATAAAAATACACTCTTGATAATAGAAACACCACTTAAAAAAAGCAGCCATCCATTTTGCGTCGTATTCATAAATGTACAAGTTGTACATCGTGGATAGCTGTTTCCTTCTCAAGGTAATCATCGAGTACTAGTTCAGCTTAAGCCCTTTTTTCTTGTATGTTTCCTGTCTTTCTCCCTTGCTTGTAATCATTCAATGAATCTTTGATGATTTGAATAAATAAACAGAATCATCTACTTTTTAAATAAACAAAATAAATAAATAAATAAATTACTGTCGTCTCATTTGTCGATATTTTTCACGACAAGCAGTAGGTGAATATTTATTACCCATTTTTTGGGCAACAATTGTCCATCTTTCAGCTTCATACTCGTTAATAGCTTGCTTCAAACTAGCTTCTTCTTCCTCAGTCCACGAACTTGATCTTGATTTCAGTTTTGTACAGTATCTAACTTGTAAAGCACCAGCTGATCTACCTTCAAAATGTTCAGCGATTTGTCTCCAAGTTAAATTACTATTTTCTTTTAAATCTATCAAAAGTGTATCGTCTTCTTTGGAGAATTTTGGTTTAGGTGGTTGTCTACTAGTTGCTGCAGGTGCAAAACCCCCAGAATTTATAGATGAGTTTGATTGATTGATTGGCGACGAAGATGATGAGTGGTTTGAATGAGGAGATCCTGATGATTGACGAGCACCACCTGGAAGGATAATGGAATTCCGTTTAGTACTTGTTGGTATGAGTTGTGGTTGCAAAGTTGTTGAATGATGGTGTGGTGGAGGTGGAGGTGGTAATTGTTGATGCCCCAGGAATGGAGGATCTAAATATTGATGAGGGTGTGGTGCATGAGGATGATGTGGTGGTAAGCCTGGATGATGATGATGTTGTTGGCCTGATGTTGCTGAAATAGAATCTAGAGTTTGTTCTATTGATGTTGGAAATTGGTTAGTAAAATATGGTGGTGATGCTGGGTATGGTTGATTAGATGGCATATGGCTGTTGCTTGAATACTATAAAAAATCATGTTAGTGAATTCTTGTACTATTGAAAAGAGTAATACTTACACTACTACTGCTATTATTATTATTATTATTACTGTTATTATTATTGTTGTTGTTGTTGCTATTGTTGTTATTATTATTTTCATCAAACAAAGGTTCGTAAGGTTGATGTGGATGATGATGCTGTGGTTGAGGTGGAGGTAATGGCCATGAGAGAACTTCGTTGCTTATACCTGCTACAGACATTCTTTTATCTTTATCATTCATTGCATATGGGTTGGAAGCCATTCGACAGATGCTGATTTAATAAATTATTTCTTACTAGTTAGCTATTGAAAACTGCTTTTTATATTCTGTAAATAGTCAATCGTTGGTATACTATTGTTATACTTGTAATTGATCTAGTATTTTGTTAGTAATAAATCCAAATAGATTGGATGCTTGAATTAGTAATGCTGGGACTTTCTTTTAACCTTTCAATATAAAAACAAAATTTCTTTAGAAAAAAAATATCAAAGGTGGATAATGAGTTGATTATAAAAGATGAAGAGAAAAAAGAGAAAAGAATGAATGAAAATTGATGAAAATATGATTAATATTAATATGTTTTTTTTTTTTGCAAATTTCCAAAAGTTACTAAAAGAGGGTCAATGCGTTTTTTATATATTCTTTTTACTTTTTTTTAGTTGAAGGACTAGAAACGAAGAAAAGTAAAAAAAAATCAGAAACATTTTTTCAGCTTAGCAAAAATAAAAAAAAAAAAACAAAAAAAAAAAAAAGATTTTGTGTAAAAGAAAAAAAAAAAAGTTATTTTTTCCCTGAATGAAACGTCATGTTGGATTTTTACTCTTTTAGAAGTAAGTCTACATGTAGTTTAAACGTAGCTTTGAGGCATCTATCAAGTAAAAGCTGATGCTTGGACGTCTTGAACATTTCATTTCAACCTAAGTTGACATTTGGCTTTCACATTTACATTTGGATACTTTAGACTTATGGTTTGTGATCCTCGAATACTTTATAAAATCAACTTAAACTTTTTATCTAGTTGGCCATATTCTTTAACTTTTACAGCTAGATTTAGTTTTTACAAAAGCCACCTGAAGTCACCTCCTCTTCCTTCTAAACTCAGATTTCTTTTGTCTAATGGTTTTTTTTTTTTTTTTTTTTTTTTTTTAA